>JALMQS010000032.1:117947-307891 GCA_024734495.1 Forficula auricularia | reverse complement strand
CGTGATAAAATGAGGCACTGAGGAGGTCAAAATAAATTGACAAAACGTCTGGCCCATTTAAAAATAAGCTCTATATATCCAATTCCCAAATTTTCCTGTTATAAATTTACTATGGATACGAATGAAGTAACAATAATAATTTAAATTAGATATTCGTAGGGATTTAGAATGAATAATTTTTTCAAAAAAAATCAATCAGATTTTAACGTTTTGTCGATCTATTTTGACTTCATCAGCAATTATTGTTTTAAATGTCAAAATAATAATAATTGTGAAAAATACTTTCTTTTCGAAAAATTCTGTTCAATTTACAATCATAGACTATTTTTCCTTTTCTATTCTATTAATTAATTAAATTTTCCCTTATTTCTAAAATTCTAAAATCTTTTTGAAGGCTAGTAGTTTCGTCAAACCAGTCTCAGGAGTGATTAAATACCTAATAATGATGATTAATCGTTTATTTTGACATGTATTACAATATATTCATATTATACTACACCCGGTGCGTTTGGCATGCTGGCAGCTGGCTGATTATTATTTGTGTATAGAAATGTCTGAAACTTGTAGAAAAGTAATTTTTTAATATAATTTATTTTCTTTATTTTAGGAATTATTTATAGCTGTTATATTAATTTAGTAAGAGTTTAAATAAAATACGTGCAGATTCTATCTATTTCTTTTTATTTATGAACTCCCGCTAACGTTTCAGCTATTGATTGTAGCCATCTTCAGAGCGGGAATTTTTCAATATTTATATTAAAAAAAATTTTGGATACTCAAGTCATCAGATAAACTATATACAAGAAGTATACATAGTTTTGTATATATCCTATGTATGTATGATGGCTACAACCAATAGCCGAAACGTTAGCGGGAGTTCATAAATAAAAAGAAATAAATAGAATCTACACCTATTTTATTTAAGCCCTTAATAAATTTATTTTCTGTTTGTCTGTCTGAATTCCGATACTTAGGGTTTGAAGCTTCAGAACATATGGACATTAAATTAATGCTATAATAGCTATTAATAATGCCATTATTAGCCAAAGATTAGTTCAATCAAGATGAGACATAATTGATTAACATATTAAATAAATAACCACTATCAAAATATGTTTTTAAATTAGATAATTTTGCAAAAAAAATAGAAATATTTTTTTCTTAAGTACTAAGTGTAGTACAATTTTGAAATCATGACTAATTGGGTCAATTTCTTAAATAACTTGCCATGTTAGGATAGTAGACTTTTTATTACATTTAAGAAGATTCAAAGTTAGCTGATCAAAATTTTTTAACACATGAATCCGGCAAAAAAAAATCTCCAAAAGTATACTTAGGTATGTTTTTTTTTTAATTCTCGTCATTATCAGAATTATTCAGGATTGCTTAACAAAAATTAGAATAATAAAATATATTTGTATCCACAGCATCTCATTATTTAGGGCAGGGTAGCGATTTTCACCATTTTCAAAAAATGCCTATAACTCGAAAAACTATGAGACTTTTACTATTTTTTTTACCTTCTGGGCCATCATAAACTGGCCTATCCTTGTTCACGGTTTATCGTTGTGATACACGACACCCTGTATAAATGAATTTTTAAGGGGACGTTAAACCAGTCTTCGAATCGATTATTATTTTATGACGATCTTGAATCTTTATTTTATCATTTATTAATCTACAACATTATATTTTTACTCAATTTATTCACCCTTCACATGGTGTTAACCCAATCTCCAAAAACAACCCTACTCCTTTGAGTTACCAATAGAGAAAATAACAGTCTATAATTAATAATTTTGTCCTGTATATATTGATGTGTAAAACCTATAAACTGCTACTATCTTTGTACAATTGATAGTGGCTGGTAAGTGAATCATTATTATCTTGAACTATCTCGGGAAACTGTCCATTAAATTGAATCGCTCCGATAGCTGGATCGTTGTTAATCCCTAAATCATCATTTTACCCCATTATCTATCTTGCCATTATATTGGCTGGCTTAAGGCTCGAGCCCTTTAATCGCGTTGGCCAATTGCACTATTAGCGTTAGCGATGTTCGATTCGCTCTGATTTACACTCCGACCCAGCATTCATTCATTCATAGAGGAATTATACAATTAATTAGCACATCCTCTGTTCATGCTAATCTTGGGATATGTGTTTTAAAATATATTATCAATGAACCAACAATACAGGCTTATTAATTATATGATAATAAATCATTTTGAAAAATCGGCAAAGATAATACAAACGAAATCATATTATATATACCACATGGCAGAGGACCAGACAGCTTTAGCCATAGTTATAGCCAACGTCCGGGGACCGGATAATCACATGAAGAAGAAGAATATACCAGCTGCAAAGCCCCCTTCGGCGGAAATCTTCCTGGCCAGGGGACTACGCGCCCTGGAATGCGTGAGGAGTTTTAAAATATATTTTTTTTTTTATAAATTTTATGAATCCAATTATTTTACATTAATTAATGTATACATTGTATTTTAGCTTCGACTCCGGAGATTACTTCTCCACCATCGACTGTCCTTGATCATCTTTGTAGTTCTTGTCTTTAATAAGAGGAAAAACTAATTAAATAAAAAAACTCTTTTCCGATAATTATTCAAATTCCATATTTCCAATCCTCCTCTCATCAAAATATTAATTTAAATTTCCTAATTTTAATACATTGTATTTGTCATCAACTATTAGTGGGGTTTAAGATTAAAAAACGTCGGTGTCGTCGCTTATAATAAGTATAGATATTAAAGAAAAATGTTGATTGTATTATAATATAAATTATTACAAATCTTTTAATAAACAATCTTAAAAAGTTTATTAAAAACCAAACGTTTCTGGAGAATTTCTCCGTTATTCAAGGTAATTTTAATTTTTTGATAGTAAAAAATAAAAACGTTTATTTATGTATTATATAAATAAATAGTGTTGGTTTATATTCAATACATACCTACCTAAAGCATTTTTTTTTTTTTTACTATTCGAAAATCAAAATTTTATTGATAAATGAGGACATTCTCCCTAAACGATTGATTTTAATAAATATTTGAAGATTTTTTAAACATTATTTTGTATATACATATATAAATATAGTTTAACATAAGCATACAGACTTATATTAAAGCGTGTAAGCAAAAAGTTAGTGTATTTGCTTTTAAAATATCTATTATCATTTATTTTTCGTTAAATTGAATGTTTTTGCCGAGAGTAGCAGAATTTTTATATATTGAAGGAGACAATAAGAGAGTGTGTCTTCTGCTGGAATTACAAATTTTATTTATTTATAACGAGACTATAGTTTCGAGGGATTTGCCCTCTTCATCAGTCTATTAAAATGGATTCACAGGAATTAATTTATGAATGAAAGGTTAAAATCATTCATGTGGTTAGGTTAAGAAAATATACAGTGTGGGCAAGTTAAGAATTGAAATTTATACTAGAAAGACAAAATTCAAAAAATGGACAAAAAAAGTGTCTATTCCATAACATGTGGAGAATGTGATTCGACCTATATAGGAAAAACAGAACGAAATTTAAACACACGCATTTCGGAACACAAAAGGGTTTTTAAAGGGGGTTCGGGCATAGTGCATTTGCAGACCATTTAATCTCGAGAAACATTGTTTTCCAGATGGATCAAATATTAAATTAATTAGATCAGAATTAGATCCCTTAAAAATTAGTATTTTCGAATCGTTAGAAATTTTAAAATCATACAATAATTCAACAAAAAAATTCTTAAATTGGAAAATAGAAATTCCCGAGAGCTTTATTTTAAAAATAGCCGCTAAAATATAAACTTCACGAACGCCACCTACAGCCAAAATAATAAAACAAGTATAAATTTTAATTCTTAACTTGCCCACACTGTATATTTTCTTAACCTAACCACATGAAAGATTTTAACCTTTCATTCATAAATTAATTCCTGTAAATCCATTGTAATAGACTGATGAAGAGGGCAAAGCCCTCAAAACTATAGTCTCGTTATAAATAAATAAAATTTATAATTCCAGCAGAAGACACACTCTTTTATTGTCTCCTTCAATTTATTTTTCGTATTAAATAAAACATTTTTATAAAAGCAATCTCAAAATGTTTATTAAAAATCCAAAAGTTTTGGGTGAAATTTTACTTTTATCAATAAAGGAAAACTAAAAAGAATATGATATATTATAGCGACTAACATATAAATTTTCTTTATACTTTCTTACGTCACGTTTAGATTTTTAATAAACTTTTTGATATTGTTTTTATAAAATTATTGTATATATTTCTCTAATAACATGTTAAAACGAGTTTAATAGAAATAGGTGATATAGCAATACATCTGGCAACCTCTTTCTTCAACTAAATTTAGAGCATTGTCAAGAATTTCAAAAATTGAAAATTTTTGTGCCGGGGGTAGCAGAATTTTTATATATTGAAGCAGAGAATAAAAGAGTGTGTCTTCTGCTGGAATTCCAGCAGAAAACACACACTTTTATTGTCTCTTTCAAATTTCAAAATGTTTATATTTTTATTCCTTTAAAATTTTTTGATTGATAAAAGGAATATTTTTCTTGAAACGTTCGTTGTTCAAACAAAGATTTTATTGATTGTTTTATAATATTATTTATTTTTAACTGACTTCAAAAAAAGGAGGAGGTTCTCTATTCGACTGAATTTTTTTTTTGTGTGCCTATGTTACCTCATATCTCCGCCAATTGTGAACCGATTTTGAAAAAAAAATTTGCATTGGGTCCAGTCTACGTTCCGATTGGTCCCATTTTTTTCGTAGGTATTAGACCTTTTTTGTTAGGTTTGTTCAGGACTAACTTCTTTATTTATGAACCGATTTCGATGATTCTTTTTTTATTGGAAAGGGGTGTATCTTAGGGATGGTGCAATATTAATTTGGTCAAGTTCTGATGATAGGATCACTATTAATAACATCACTAAAAAGAGAAAAATAAAAATTTTTAAGAAAAAAATAAAACGGACTTCAAAAAAATTAAATGCAACAAATAAAATACACTAAAAGGTATAAAATAATCATTATCTTATTTAGTTACAACTAAACGACGAAATATTAACATGAAATTACTTTTTTAAGTCGGTGCCAAACATATACCTTTTATGAATCGCACTCGACGGATCTTAGTTAGTACGTTTGGTGGGTACGCTCGCTTATATGTATAGTTTGTTTGTCACCGACTTCAAAAAGTAATTTCATGCTAATATTTCGTTAGTTTTAACTAAATAAGATAATAATTATTTTATACCTTTTAGTGTATTTTATTTGTTGAATTTAATTTTTTTGAATTCGGTTTTATTTTTTTCTTAAAAATTTTTCTTCTAATAATAAAATCAATAATTAATTTAGATTATAATTTTATAATGTAAAAAAAATCATAACATTGGTATATTAAGATAGAGTTGTTTAACTCCAGAGTAGATGATCCCTTTTGACATGAAATTAAACATATCTCAAAACTACCTTGATTTATTATGGCTTTTGAAATACTTTTACTAAAAATTATTTTTCACTTGCAAAGTTTAAAATTGAGGGAATTACCTGAGTGATGAAATATAGTATAACCATAACTTTTGAAATTCAAAAAACTCACTTGTTTCTTTTTATGCATTATTATATTAAATAATTTAATTTAAAATTTTTTTTTAAATTTCTATTTTTTGGACAATATTTTTTTAACATTTATCAACTGTCAGCCACAAACACATGGATTATAAAACTAGAGAAAACGTTAAAACCCCGTGAAATAGTTCAACCCACCAAAAAAGCATGTTGAAAATAAAAAGTTTATTAAAATTCGGATTAAAAAAATAAAATAAAGGCGCCGACATGTTGTGTCCTCCCCCTCCACTCATCACTATCCTTAAGGATATGGTCATCTTAAAAAATCTCTAGTCCAGTCTGCTCTCATTTAAAGTTTTTTTTCTTTTTCGTCCTATCTCTTTTTATTCTTAAACATAAAAGGAGAAGCGGGCTTTCTTCTTCTTTTTCTTATTCAAATGAATAAGATTAATTTTTTTAAAAAAGTTTATCATATTAGAGTATTTCATTTGTTTTGAAGTGGAAGTAAAAAAAAAGCCCGTACTCTATTTATGACACTTTGTTTCATTCAGGGAGAAGATAATAATTTTAATTAAAAAATAAAAAATAAATAAATTAATGGTTACATATTTTGTGTGTGTTTGTGCGTGTGTGCGTGGTGTTGTTTTTCTTGTTTCATCGTTGTTTATAAGCAAATAGAATGAAGGTTTGAGTTAAGGGAACAAAAAAAGAAAAAAAGAAATCATTCGAGAGCGCAGAACAAAGGCCTTTAAGTTCTTAAGCGCCTGCACTTTGGCCAGTGTCTGTGCCCCGGGGCGCCTTCTTGCCTCCTTGGTCCTTGCCATGCATATAGATTCCATATAATATACAGAGCAAGAAAGAGACAGAGATTAAATAATAAATTCTGCATGTTGGAATGTATCTTCTGTTTTGCTAAATACAGACAACTAGAGAGAGAAAAAGAGATAGAGTGATTATATGATTATCTCTCTCACTCTCTCTACTGCTTTTCATAATAACCATGGAATGTTGATATTACATGAGCGGTATTCCTGAGGTCAAATTAATTCAATTTTCGAAGAAATTCTAGTTTACAATTTTGATTAAATATGTTATATGTACTACATATTATGAGACACCAGGAATTGAGCAGGTACTTTTATACATCCTTTTTTAAATAAATACAAATCCTTTATAAAACAATATAAAAACGTTTATTAGTAATCCAAACATTTCAGGGGAAATTTTTCCTTTATTAATGGAAATTTGAAAAATTCAAAAAAAAAAAATAATTCGAAGGGCTATGGAATGACAATTTACAAATTGAATATACGAGTTTAAGTTACGTTTAGAAGATTTTAAATTCTCTTCTGACTTTTTTTATGACTTCGAGAAAAATCGTTTTAGCCTATTTCTTTAATAATTTTATTTTTAACCGACTTCAAAAAAGAAGGAGGTTCTCTATTCGACTGAATTTTTTTTTTATATAATAATAAATCTAGGTATAAAATATTATCTTCTTCGAATTCTATACTCAATTCTGTGCGTTGGCTACCATCTGTATATCTTTGGGCATCAGGGATGTTTTAATGTATAAATAAATTAGGGAAGTATGGTATTTTACGGTAGAGCCTAAATTTTACGGAGCCTTGAAGAAAAGGTGACGAACTGATTGCCTATATTCAGGTGTATGGTGCGTACAAGGCAACACTTTTTCTTGAGAAATAAATTCTAAATGTTTTGAAATAATTCTTAGGAATAACCTAAATAAATTTAAGTATAGGTATAATATATATATATGTCTACGTATGAGCCGTTCAGAGGCCAATCCAATTAAGTCTAAAAAACAAAAAATGTATCTTTTTTAAACCCAAAATTCATTAGAAAACAAATTCAAAGAAATAAAAAGAAGGCTCTACTGATGAAAACAAGAGCCAGGAGAGAAAAAATAATAAACGTAATTGGTCTTCATATTAGTACATTGACTTTCACGACTGTAACACTGGCGTCAAAGTATAAGACACGAATACTAGTGATCTACTGTGAAAGTTGAATGATTATGTCTGATATTGATTCTGATATCAAATCTATTCAAATCTATTCAAAAACGTTCTCTTTCATTCACTTTAATATAGAGATTTTCCCTCTATTTCAATTAAATTTCAAAAGTATTTACGTAAATGTATCCCCATTCTATCATAATAATAATCAATAACATATTAAGTGCAATTAAATTTTCTTAATGGCGAAATCCATCAAATTTTCCAAATATTAATCATTTGTTGAAGAATAATTTAAATCCCCTCGTGGAATATAATTGTAAATGAACAAAAGGGGTGAAACGGGGTAAAATGAGGCCGACGTTTCCAAGGCAGACCGAACCGCATTGCCTCAAACTACACCAGTGACAAGTGTCAAATCATTCGTGTTAAAATGAAGGGGAGAAAACAATTTCAAACCCTCCACCCCTTCCGCTTTTCATTTCAATTATTTCAAACTATATGCATAATATATAGAATAGGAGTGTTTGGATGTGCGAATGTCATAATAGAGGGATGATAGACATTGTTACATTATGTCCAAAGTCTCATTTGTCTCCGGATGACTAACTCTACCGGGGAAACCCTCGACATCACACTCTCAATGCAAACACACTACTAGAAGAGGGAACAATTAAAATACACGTATATATCTATTGATCAACAGTGATAACAAAGAGGAAAAGGAAACCAAATTGAAACCACAACATAGATTTTTTTGGGCTACCATACTTAAAGACTCATAAAAACATTTATAAAATTACAAATTCATTTTGACCAATTTGAAATATTAATTGGAGAAAAAGTGAAACTCTTTCAAGACTCGGTACGCTGTTTGCAGTTTCGGTGAATTAATACTTTTAATGCTAAATGTCTAAATCTGATGATAATAGCTCAAGATTGGATGAAAGGCAGTCCAGAAATAAACAGCCATCTTTGGCTGATACCTCCTCCTTCATCTAGTATAAACAAGAGACTATAATTATATAGGGACCGTGCGTCGCGACTTTAGCGCCACCAATGACGAAAATCTAAGCTTTAGGGGATGATTTATTAAACGCCTAAGACAAAGAGACTTGCTCACGGCCTCCTAGGCTCTGTTATAAATGATATATACTATAATACAATATTTGACCCTAATTCTCCCAAATTATTTGAATAATTAAACACAAGAGAGCGCTACCTTCTTCAGTAGTGATTTTCTATGTTTAATGCACGGTCCCTATTTCCAAAAAAGAGTATTTATTGGAAATGTTTTGAAACCAACGTTTCGGAGGATCTTCACTCCTTCTTCAGGGTTCAATTTCAATTTCGATTCATTTTCCTATCCAGAGTCAAAAGGCCGTTCCTAGAATAGGATAAATTAAAGAATTTATCTTTACTAGTCTGACACTGGTCTCGCTTTATATTTAGCATCCTATTGATGTCTTAGCTCTAAATAAAGAGATATCATTCTATCGGCGCTCTTTTTAGAAATTTTCCTCGAACATATTTTAATGAAAGTATCCCACACACAGTGGCGTAACAATAGGGTGGCATGTCGGGTAAAATGACACGGGCCCCCGGTCCAAGAGGGCCGCGAGCACAGGAAGATCCTAACATTTATTATTACAAAATTCGTTCTCGTTTGTCAAGGAAATTCTCAGTTTTTGATCCACTTTTAGATACGAAATAGATAAGTCATCTTCTATAAGAGAACTTGCTGATATATTAATCATAAAGAATGTTTTTATGTCTTTAAGATTTCCTGAAGTGAACTACATTTCTCTTATTTATAACCATTCATTTTTATTACTTTACTTTTATTTATTAAATGAAAAAGTACTAAGTATCCCACAGATTTCTTAAATAACAAAATAAGTGAAAACATTTTTTCGCTGAGACACTCTAATAAATAATAAACATAAATTTAAGTTATGCATTTATACCTATATATGATAAATACATCGCATTAAAATCTCAATAAAATCATCCAAAAAAATATGTTACTTGCATTTCTTAACCTGAAGTTAAAAACTAGAAAGCCCGAAATCTAATCAGTTTCCCCTTTGGAATTACAATCATTTTAAAACGAACTTTCTACGACTTATCTATCTTAAGTTATTATGGGTATCTGAATCTCAATTATATCATCCAAAAAAATGATATTTTATACAAAAATATTACAGAAAATACCGATCCCCAGTCGGAAAATTTTTGGAAAATGCTAATACAAAGGAATCAAGTTAGAAATAATAATTAATCATGCGTGCTTTAACAACCGGCCATCTCTCTCTTTAATATTTAACCATGGATAAACTTATCAACTCAAATGAAAAATAAATAAACGCGTCTTCCTGTTAGAAATTCTCGACTAATGACGAATAATTACTTGGGTCGGACCCCACCCTTCGTTAATGAATTTATTTATTTATCGGGTGTTAAGTGTGTACCAGGATTCTGCCGTGTCCCGAAAATTCCACGCGCAGGAATTCGGGACACCCACGTAGCGTCAAGTGGATTTTGGCTGGTGGCTTTAAGAGCGGAGAGCGGTTTGAGGTAGCGGCTGTTATTATAATTTCAGTCGAGTCATTGCGTTCAATCTAAGCCAGGCTATTGTCCCGGGTTATTCTCACCCTTGGTCCGTCTCTTCTTTCAGTTGAGGCCTCAGGATCTATCGTCAAGCCTATTTATAACTTATTTTCTCGTTTATATGAAATCACAATGCGAGCAAAGTCCTTCTTTGTTGTTGTTTTTGTCTAGTGCGCCATTCAAACTGAATTACACACTTCTAATGAGGCAGGTGCTTGGTGGGAGTTGGGAGCTCACTCAATAGCTGCTCTGCTCAAAGTCAATTATTTCTAAATTAATGTTGCATTACATTTAAACTAATTGCTAATTGTAAAGAGGCAATTCAAGGCAAACTACTTTAAGAAATTGGTAATATTTATAAGACCATTTCAATGGAGATATATAATTCAACCATAGAAAATTATCTTGTTTCAGTTTTCTCTATTATACGAGCTTCGAGGGCGTGCCGGGCTGGTGCCCTGGCGGGCAGCGTCTCGGTCCAAAAATTTTATTCCTCTTAAAAAATCACACTCCAAATGTATACCCGTAAACTACCGAAAATACATCGTCTCTTAAGAGTTTCGCCTCTTTAATTTGTGAGTGGCTTGAGGGGGGGGGAGGAATAATTATCAATATATTTAATGTTTCTTAATTTAAAATGAATTGGAGTCTTTCATTTCAAAATTCGAGTCCAAATTATAATTATATTTCAAATTTGCCTGGTTAATGAAAATCGATTCTCCAATCAGTTTAAAATCCGAGCTGACAATTATATTTCAAATTTGCCTCGTTAATTAATATATATTTAATGTTTCTTAATTTAAAATCTATTGGTATTTTTTCATTTTCATTCGAGTTCAAATGAATACAATATTATCTCGACACAAAGTCTAAATCAAAAATATATAGTTTTAGTAACAGAAATCAAGATATAAATATTAATGTTGCATTGGTGTAATGGCTAGAGCGGATGCCCTTAGTTCAAGAGTTCGTCGGTTTGATTCTAGGCAAGAGGGTAATTTTTGTAAAGAAAATTCTCTCAGCGTTGTTACAAATTAATCTAGGCTCTTATATATAGTATGGGACGCGTGGTACCTGAGTTTTCAAAACTAGAAGCTCAAAATTCTTAAAGGATTATAGTAATTGTAGTAAAAGTTAAGGGTTTGAAAGAGATAAACTCTAAAAGCGAAAAACTGACCACTCGACAATCGACTCTTCCTTTAACTCTAAAAAATTAACTATGCATAATTGTTTTTTGTAAGAAAATGTTGAAAAATCTACAATATGTATATTTATAAAAGTATCAAAATGCCTATATATCGAATTTTTTTCCACTAACCTTCAAGCTCGATACACAAGAGGTTCTACTGTAAAACATATTGAACATGAGGTGACTAATTTTTCAAATTTAAAACCAAGACATATAAAAATTATTCGATCCTTTAAGTAATTCTTGTATATACCCAGATAGCACACTCGCTTTAGAAGATATCTTGTTCAGCTCTTATTGTCTTTAAGATTTCTTCAAAATGTCTAGAATATCTCCTAGTATCCAGAAAACCTCTTCTAGACCAAATGTTCAAACAGTATATATATATATATATATATATATATATATATATATATATATATATATATATACAATTGGTTTCTCTAATGATTTCGATGAAATTGAAAACCTACCATTACTTTAACAAAATGAAACGACAATTAATTTTTGGTACATACCGGTCCATAAACATAAGTATTAGTATATGGTCCGGTACTCCTGATTACGTTCCATGACCAACGAGGTCCAATAACCAAAAAAAGTACTGTACTAATAGTAAGCAATTCAATGTTTTACTTTTCATTTATCTTTATCTCGGGATCGTTTTCAGGGATCCCTAAAGACTGGACCCTGTGTGGGTACACCTGGAGCTTCCTGCGTATGGTCACCTTAATTAAATATATTTTTTTTGTAATTTCAACTTTTATATTTCTACGTATGTTTCTAAAATGTATTTTAATTGACCTTATAAATAGTTTATATTATCATATGGATTTTATTTTTTTGCCGCAGTCGAGCCATGAGCCTACACAGTCTAGTGCTTTTAACTTTGTACTCAATGATTCAAAAATATGTAGGAATCTTAGAAAGTAAATAATACTGTGGGTAAAAATAATTTTGATAACTATAAAATAATTTCCAGCTCGCCAGGCGGCCTAGGCATTAAACTCATTCAAAATTTTTCAATGCTCTTAGATAATTCGTGTATAGAAATGTCAGAGTAAAAATAAATAAATTCAAGTATATTTTCTCTTCAGTTTCTGTGTCTGTGTCTTTATGACTCTCTATCTGGATTTCAATATCTACAATAATTTAAGAACGTAAACTCAAAAAAAATTAGTTCTGCTATGAAAATCTGATTATATTTTGGATTCCTATATTCAGAACTTCAAGATGTGTAATTCACAAAATAAGAAAACAATCTCATTGGTGATGCTCTTGAACGACTAAAATTAAGTTTGGGGCAAAGTTTGTATTAACCATTTATAGACGAAATCCCCAAATGTTTCACATAGCAAATTATTTAATCTCTTCCGTTCACGTATCGATACCTAATTCTATATATACTCAGGAATGTTAACTTTATTATTATTATTATTATTATTACATTAAATCTAATGAATTTTAATATTTTCAGAAAATTTGGTGGGAGAGAGAAGTTAAACTTGAACACCCCAAGACCACCCCTGGTTACATCCTTGAAATGAAAATATGAAGGTAATTATTATTGTTATATATATAATATATACAATTATCCAACGCACAATTTTTTATTAAGAAGTTCCCACCTTTCAAGTGAAACCAATGTTATGTTTTTAATGATAAATAATTTATTCACTATTAGTTGGAGTAGTAGATTGTTATTCTTGTACTTAGATTTGAATTAAAATGAAGAAGTCTTGACCTTGAGAAGATTGCGCTCGCTAATGGATGCCATGTTGTCGACAGGCGAGAAGTGTAATTGGTGCACAGTGCACCGGAACGAAAGAGTACTACACTGTGTCTGGCCAATGGCAGCCGGCCTCCTCCTTCGATGACGCGCGTTCAAGTCTCCGCCTGAGGAAATGCCAAATACTAACACCTGGATATCGAACCCTCGGCTAAAAATGTAAACATCGAGAGTTAAATGTTTTTAGAACTCGGTCTATTTTAAATTATTTTTTATTAATAACACTACTAAACAAAAATTTCTCCCAGTAAACCTAACTATGGATTCTAGTAGTTTTATACGATGATTATCATGTAATTTTTTCCAACACGACAGAATTTTAAGATATTATCGGTCAAAAAGACGAAAAAATGCAATTTTGACCTATTTTCGAATCCCATTAGAAATTAAACAGCAATATTTGAAATCAAAATATTTTCAAAGAGAAACAAAGAGATTGTCTTCTGCTTGATGCAAATAAACATATACACATATATATCAAGATGATATATCTGTATATATATTTTATTTATTTACAAAATATTTTGTTGACGTAATAGAAAACAGCTCCCTCTTTGATTTTCAATCTACCACTTGTTTTTAGCTCAATTAGAATTCGAGTTATAACTTCTTTAAGTGCCATATCAGGTCTCCCTGACGTTTTGGCTGATCTCCACATATGCCTGTGCTGAGTGTGTTTAGCTGTTTTTACACAGATATACGGGACATACTTTTTAACGCCGGTTCCGAACGGCTAGTTTGGAGGGGTTATTAGGCAATTATACTCTTGGTAGGTTGCCATTGCTTGCTAAGAGAAGGCGACTGCAAATATCTGCCGAGACTCGGTCTCGAACCAGCAAATTTTAGGCCAGCGGCTCGACACTCTAACCTCTAACCACTGACCCACAGTCGCCAGTTATAACTAAAAAACTACAACTACGTGAATATAAAGGATAATAAACATAGATAAAAACATAAGGTCTTAGTTTTTTTAACCGACTTCAAAAAAGGAGGAGGTTCTCTATTCGATCGAATTTTTTTTTTTTTTTTTTTTTTTTTTTTTTTGTGCCTATGTTACCTCATATCTCCGCCAATTGTCAACCGATTTTGAAATTTTTTTTTACATTGGGTCCAGTCTAGCTTCCGATTGGTCCCATTTTTTTTCGATTTTTTTTCATAGGTATTAGAACTTTTTTTTAGGTTTGTTTAGGTTTGTTTAGACCTAACCTCTTTGTTTATGAACCGATTTCGATGGTTCTTTTTTTATCCGAAAGGGGGTGTCTTAGGGATGGTGTCATATTAATTTGGTCAAGTTCTGATGATATAATCACTATTAATAACATCACTAAAAAGAGAAAAATAAAAATTTTTAAGAAAAAAATAAAAACCGACTTCAAAAAATTAAGTGCAACAAATATAAAATACACTAAAAGGTATAAAATAATTATTATCTTATTTAGTTACAACTAAACGACGAAATATTAACACGAAATTACTTTTTGAAGTTGGTGCCAAACATATACCTTTTATGAATCGCACTCGACGGATCTTACTTAGTACGTTTGGCGGGTACGCTCGCTTATAGGTATAGTTTGTTTGGCACCGACTTTAAAAAGTAATTTCGTGTTAATATTTCGTCGTTTAGTTGTAACTAAATAAGATAATAATTATTTTATACCTTTTAGTGTATTTTATATTTGTTGCACTTATTTTTTTGAAGTCGGTTTTTATTTTTTTCTTAAAAATTTTTATAGTTATAACTCGAATTCTAAATGAGCTAAAAACATGGCCTTTTTTGTCATTTTGACCTATAATAATAGGCACAAAGATCAATATACTGTATGATATTGATAATTCTGTACACGAATATAAAAAAGTAAATAAATTATTAGATGTTTTTCTCGGAGACTGACTGATAGATATAAAACTGAGTATTGAATGGAAGGTAATCCAGGATAAAAAAGAAAAATGATACCCAATAAAGAAGATTTATCGGAAACTTTTCTTTTTACAATTTTGAACCTAACTTTCGGAGGATCTTACTTTCTTCTTCGGGGTTCAAAGGGTCCTTCATTGATATACTCTTGATGATGGCAAGACAAAATATACCATCTCTTCAACAACAATATCGTTGAAAGAAGACAAGATTGAACATTTTTACATGCTTCCTTCAATGACCCTTGAAACCCTTAAGAAGGAGGGAAGATCCTCCGAAAAATCAAAAATATAAAATGAAAAGTTTCTAAAAATCTTATTTTATTGGAATTTACTTTTTTATTTATCTTTGGACTGCCATCAATCCTAATTTTTATAAATAAATAAATCAGAAAATTTTTAGGTGAATTTAATACCCAACATGGGTGCCCGAGGAGTTCTTGTCGCTGAACCTACAAAACACGAGCCGATAAAATTAATTAAATCCGTCATGATATATTGAGAATGATATTGCCTTTTTGAAAAAGTTGATTAATTAATACAAATAATATACATTAACATAATATTATATATTTAATTCACTTTTCCCTTGCATGAACATTCGCAATTTATTATATGTAAATAACCAGTTCAGATTTTACTAATCTTTTATCACAAAACCAAAACCAAAAAAAAATAACAATCAACACCTCATTTTCGAAATTGGATAATGAAGGTCACGACCAAATCCACCCCCGAATTTTCTTTATAGCTTGTGATTATTTTTATTTGTTTATTTAATTTCTCTTCCGTTAATAAATAGCGCCAAGTGCCATTTGTAATTAATATCAATTTGATTTCATTATCATTATGTTATCACATTATCTCAAATAACAAGGTAATGTGTTTGATGCTATAATAATAATTTTTGTTCATAAATTTTGACCACTAATTGTATATTATTATACTTTTCATTAATAATAGCAGGTTAGCGTAGGTTGATACTTCAAATAAATAGGCAATCCATCTTGATTAAACGAACTTGCGTTAAATAATGGAGTTATGTAAATTATATATTTTGTTGTTTAAATAAAAATCAAACCAGAATTTTTTTTAGTAAAAAATAAACATTAAAATCTAGTAAAAGAAAAATCATCAATAAATAATCGGGAAATAAATATATTTATTGTGACTTTGATTATCAGCTGGAGCATTTTTAGGGGTGAATGCTGAAATTAGGAAATTGCTTAGGGTATTTAGTTTACTTATGACGTTTCATCTATTTATTCTGGAAAACTTCTACAAATTTCAAAACCCTTTCTGTTTCTATAGTAAAAAATAAAAATCAATCGACAAGGTGTAATATAAATAAATTATTTTTTTAATTCACAGAAACTTCAAACAACGTACCGAGTTTAGAAAATGTTTGACTGTTTTCTCTAATTTCTACATTTAAATTTATGGTGAATAAAAAAAAATATATACTATACACTGAGGGATATTGATAAGGCAGTCCCAAATTCAAAAAAAGAAGATAAGAATAGTTGCCCGGAAAGTAAGCTAGTGCTTGGGTTCAACTCCTGAGGAGGCAGGACCCTCCTGCGTGCAATATAAAGATATACCGGGTGAGTTTTTTATCTCGAGACAGTCTTATAACTCAAAAACAGTGCTTTATATAAAAAAAGTTTCAAATAAAAGTTTATTCATATGGAGGGGGAAACTAAACTACGCTATTGTTTATCGATCTAGAACAAACTTTCAAGAGTATTTTAAGCTCAAGTTCTGTTTTTTAAATGGAAACATAAATATTTCTTTCATATTCATAATCTACAAAAAAAAAACTAAGCAACTTTCATTGTAACTATTTTTTTATTCGATATCAAATAAACAAAATATTAAATCAATTATTATTAGATCTCCAAAAAAATCATAATAATTATTTTTAACAATTATTCAATTTAATTATCAAATAATAATGATTAAATAATTAATTATTAATTAAATAATTATTAAATCGAAAAGTCACAACAATGAAAATAAATGTTTATAATAATCTTAAAACTTCATTATACACAGATATAAAAGATTATTATTTTACATAATTGAACTACTTAAACTTTTTGAGTTTAAAAAATTTTTTGTTGAAGACAAAATTGAAACGGTCTTAATTTATGGTGAATGTGGAAGAAGTGTGTCATAGGCTGCCATTGAAATGGATGCCGAGCGTTTTCCTGATATGAATACACCTTCACAAGCTTCATTTTATTGTGTTGTAAAATCTGTTTAAAAAAAAAACAGGAAATGTAAAGGGTACGAATAGACTGAAACAGGCCAAAAAACAAAATTGGAACTGGAATTCATCCAGAAGACTTGCGATAACGATTTGGAATGTCACAGAACATTGTCGGAAAAATTATTAAATTAATTATTATTAAATTATTTATTTAATAATTAAATATTTGATCCTTATTAATTGATAATTAAGTTGAATAATTGTTAAAAATAATTATTAGGATTTTTTTTGAGATCTAATAATTGATTTAATATTTTTTTTATTTGATGTCGAATAAAAAAATAGTTCTTATGAAAGTTGCTCAGTTTTTTTTTTAGATTATGAATATGAAAAGAAATATATAGGTTTCTATTTAAAAAACAGAAATTTACCTTGAAATACCCTTGAAAGCTTGTTCTAGAATCTAGATCGAGAAACAATAGCGTAGTTTAGCTTCGCCCTCGATATAAATAATCTTTTATTTGAAACTTGTTTCATATAATATACTGTTTTTGAGTTATAAGACTGTCTCAAGATAAAAAAACTCACCCGGTATATTAAAATCATTCATTCGACCTAAATTCATTTTAGTTAATAAAAAGAGATAATTTGAACTATCTTTTTATTCATAAACCGACGTTTTCGAGGCTTATTCCATCATTCCTCATGGTTTTGAAAGGTCAGTGAAGAAGGAGGGAATAAGTCTCCGAAACGTCGGTTTATGAATAAAATGATAGTTTAAATTATCTTCTTCAATCTTATTAAAAAAATCACTTTACTTTTACTTCATTTATATATTCAATATTAAATATTATCGATACAAACAGAAAAAGAGGCGTGAATAGATTCATTAAAAATTAATCCAAGAGAATAAAACTGTATTAGTTTCAACGGCAACCATATTATTATGATAAGAGATAAAAAAACTGTATATCGTATCATCGAAAAGAATCTTTGTTTCTAAAATATTAATTTGAATAGAAAATGCATAAACATGTTAGATCTAAAAACGATATAGGTGCAAGCTATTTTTTTATAAATTGATCTTTATTTGGTTGGCGACTTTTTAGAAATTAGGTATTATTTCCCAAAACTAGGATGTGTGACGTTAAAAGAATTTGACCGATATTTCTTCTCAGTATTGTTGTTTGTCTAAAACCCGAGTAATTTTGAATATCAAAAATATTTTGAATTAAAGGAGACAATAAAAGAGTTTGTTTACTGCTGGAAAAATAATTTTTTTATTTATTTATAAAGATACTATAGGGGATGTTGGAATGGAGGTTCGATCCTAGCTGGCAAATAAAAATTTCTACCGGCTGAAAACTTGGCTCCCTCACTAACCCTACTAACACTCTACTTATGTGCTGTCTAAATGGACTTTGTTCCCGGTGACATTTAATAAATAAATAAATAAATAAAAGATACTATAGTTTTGAGGACTTTGCCATCTTCATCAGTCTATGAGTGAATGAGTAAATTTAAGAACAATTTTAAGTTTAGCCATTTTTTTAACGTCAACAGATAAAAATCACCTAAAAATTCTCAGATTGATGCACTGTAATTTTAAATTGAATTAAATTAAAATAAATATATCCTAATTCTACCTAATGAGATCTTTCCAGGGATATCTCATTTAATAAAATAGTTTATTTTTTATTTTTGACCTCATTAAAAATGTCAACCTCACCAAAATGATCATTCAATTACAATTTTAATACGATTTTTGATTTGGAGAAAAAAGAATTCCACCAAAAACACTTCTGAAAAAAATGGCCAAATTCGATTTAGTCTTTGCGCGAAAAGTTCTGAGATCTAATGTGCTACCAAATGAACTTCCTAATAGCATTTGAGCCGATAAAATAGAATTTTCAATTGAAACGTGTCCTTTGCATTTTACATGCCCTAGATTTATAGATTCTACATTTTTAATTAAAATTATTTTTCTCCAACTTAACCAATTACAGCCGTTACGCGTTGTATTATTAAATTAAATGTATTAAATTCCTGACATTATAATGGGCTAAATCTTCAATGAAACCTGTAGAATCTATAAATTTAGATCCACCTGTAAAATAGATAGCATAATTATATTCAAACTATATTCAAACGACTCCCAATCGATCACAAACCCAAAGGTCAAAAATATTTTTCTTTACCCCGGGGCGCATTCACAACGAGGCCGCTAGTAAGACAATTATAAATTAAATTAAATTGGGCAACCAAGAAAAGATTTTTTTTTATTATAGATAAAAGGTTCAGCAAAATCTTTTCTTCATTCCCTAATTTAATATATCTTAATGTTTTAATAGAAAATACTATTTTCTCGACCTAATTACTACTGATAATAGTAACTTCGCGCTACATTAGATATAATTTATTTTGCTGGTAAACTGTTTATTAATAGAACTTTGCCTTTTTGTACAGCATTGTTTTTGGTTCTTTGAAAATTGATTCATTATCCTGGGCTGACTTTCAATCAAATTCTATTGATATCTAGCACACAGTCACCAAGAAAATACTTATAATTTTATTTAGTAATTATATTCCAAGTATACGAATTATCGAAATTTTGATGGGAGCATTTTTTTTTTTGAAAATATAAGATTTCTTGTATTTACATTTGTTTAGGTAAAGTCTAAGCAAGATAATTTTGAAGGAAGGGATAATTTGTTCAAATTACCTTAATAAGGGATTATTATGAAATTTCATATTTTCATCATATGTCTTCTAACTTACGTTTATAGATATATAACGTTTTGATATTTTGACCCCAGAAAGGGGTTTGGGGGGGGAGCGCACGAATGAAAATTATCAAATAATTCCTAACCCTACGGCAAATTTTATAATAAACAAAGTTGTAGGGGATGATTTCTGACAACTTTTGTTTAAAAAATTTTTCTCAAAAACCCACCCAAAAAGGGGGAGAGGGTGAAAAAATGTAAATTCTTGCCCTTGGAGCAAACTCAACCAAATTTTGTATACATTATCTCTGGACCGCTAGAGAGCTAGAAATGCAAAAACTAACCACCCGAAATGGGGGGGGGGGTCAAAAAATGAAAATTCTTTCTCTTGGGCCAAACTCAACCAAATTTTGTATACATAATCTGTGGGTCACTAGAAGGCTAGAAATGCAAAAACTGGGTGCGGGTGGAATGGGGGTGGGGTGAGGAGTGAGGCGGAGTAGGGTGGTGGTGCAGGACGTGGTGCGGGGTGGAGTCCAGGGGGCATAGTGGGGGTGGGGTCCAGGGGGCTAAGCGGGGGTGGTGCGCAGGGTTGGAGGGCACGGGGTGGATGGGGTGCGGTTTGTGGTGTGGGGACGGGGGTTGGGAACGGGTGCGGGGGTGGGGATGCTGGAGGGGGTTGGGGGGTAGTGGGTTATGGTGCGGAATGGAGTGTTGGGGTGGTGGTGTGTGGGGGGCATGGTGCGGGGGTGGGGGGGGATGCTGGGAGTGTTTCGGGGTGTGGTGGGTGGGAGTGCGTGGAGTGGTTCGAGTTTTGGGGGTTCAGGGGACGTGCCCCCTGGCTAGCAAGAGGGCCGCCGAAGGCGGGCCTTGCAGCTAGTTAAATAAATATAGTTGAAGTTTTATATAGAATAGATAAAAGCTAAGGGCTTAAGGATTTCCATTTTCAAATTGTTGGCCCGAAATTCGTATTTTGTGTAATGTTCCGTGTTATATCTGACCCATTGTGGTTAAATGTCTCTATCCCTAGATACAATTGCGTGATTGAAAGTAATTTCTTTTAAATTCAAATTGGTTTAAATACACATACAATTCCGGTATAAGGTATTAACACGTTCAATATTTACTATTTCCATTCCATATAATTAATCTAATTGATATATAGTAGAGTAGGACAATCTAGTAAAAACAAAAGTTTAATTAGAGTGTTTTTTTATCGAGATTAATTAGTTAAAACAACCATTCTATGTAGGTACAGTTACTACCAAAAATATATATACATATATAAAAAGAAATAATTAAACTTAATGATAAAACTTAATACGTAATTGTATTTTTCTTATAATACACTTTCAAAAAAAAAAATACGTGTCGATTATTTTTTGTCTAGAAAAACATATCACAATTGCAGGAAAATCAAAATCGGTCGGGAAAAAATTAAAAATCTCACGTGAAATACCCTATGATTAGAGACCGGATTCCTATGCAATTGCATATTTTGTTTGCCGCCACATACGACCCAGGGGATCAATTATCTATCCAAATTATGCATCTAGGATACTGTGGGCTAAATTTTATACTGCATATTTTTGCATAATTGAGCAATATTTCATTAAATTGCATATTTCAAAGATTTTTTGTCAAATATTGCGCGTTTCGCGCCAATTACAGATGTTTCAAAAGTAAATTTTCGGAGAAAGAATGAAAAAAAAATGAAGAAATATATTATTATGTTCCTTTAAATTTGCCCCCATTATATCTGAGGATGTGGAGCTCTCCTTTTCATCGTAGAAATCAAATTTAAGTGACCGTAGACATAATAACCTGAAGATAATTTTGAAAATACGTGTAAAAATAAATTATTCAAAATTACAATCAAATTTTAATTATCTTTAAGATCCTTTGTTAATTATTTTTTATTATTATTATTTTTTAAATGGCCTTCGGTAACTATAGCCCATTTTGGTCAATGAGTGTCCGCACGCGCGCGTGTGTGTGTGTACATGTGTGTGAAAGTGTGTGTAAATTAGTGTAGTGATCAGATTATAGCCGGACAAATATTTGCATTATTTTATTAGCTTATTACTATTATTTGTACGTCAATATGAATAGCTTGTTCATATAAAAAAATAAAAGCAATACAATACAATCGTGTCTGTTAAATAAAACTACCCCCCCCCCCCCCGTATTTTTTTCGATCACATTTTTTGAAACATTATTATATTTATTATGTTGATTTTAATTCAAGAGAACCTAATATTTTTTGAGTTTAAAGATTTTTTAATTTTGTGAAATTTTTTACCCAATAAAACTACATATTTGACACTTGGTGTCTATAGCTTACTTTATCATTTTATTCCTTTCATACCATTCCTTCAAATATATAGTCTGTTTGTCTTAAATTTTAATTTTTTAGTGCATAAAAAAATTTATTTTGCCAATTTTTACTGGATATATTTCCATATTTCAACGTATTCTGCATATTACTTACATATTTAAGGCTTTTTAACTGCATATTTTATGGCATGTTTTGGCAGTTTTTACTCCATAAAAATCCGGTCTCTACCTATGATATAATTATATCAGTGGGCGGTTAGTGACTTTTCAACCAGAGGATGCTGTCCAAAAAAGTACGCTTATTTTTGAAATTTTATTTTAATGTCGTTTCTTTTTTTTTTTTTTGCAAATTTCATCGAATACGGCATCATTTTTGTTATTTATCAAATTTAACATTAGATTTTTAAAAATATATTTTGGAACTTTCGCCCCAAACGGATACTGCTTTGTGTTAGTGAGGGTAGGAGTCAGAAATTATTTCTTGTAACTTAAACTCCACAGTTCCTGAGATGGAAATCGACCATCTTTCACAAAGAAAAAGCCTGTTCTATTAGAAAATCTTAAATTCATCCTAATTCTATTGCTATAAGCAAGCTATTACTTGTCCAGAGCACTCTTAGTTATTTCCGATCTTATATATTGAGAGTTCTTAGATATGAATTAGTCCGAATCTTCTTTACTTATTCCTTTTTTTGTATTAACAATTTTGATTCGACTAAAACTCGTCTGGACTTGTCTTGGACATGCTTAAACTGGAAGATATTCACCAGGAGACTTCAAACCTTCTATCTGCACCCTTTTCTCAAAAATCATTCATTTTAATAGCCCCTTAAAACTATGCAACAATTTTATTTTATTTTGAGAACCAATATTACTTTTCAAAACAAAAAATGTTTTTTTTATAGAAATATTTGAAACTAGCTGACGCCGGGCGCCACCTAGCCCCTGGCGGGGAGCTTCTCGGTTTATGGTTAAAATTTATATAGATAATAGCTGACCCGACCACGCGTTGCTGTGACTAACTCTTATGCTTCAAGCCTAAACCACTGGACGTATCGAAACTATATTAGCAACAAATGTCCGTTTCGTGCTCCGATTGGTATATCTAAATTTTTGGCCAGGTTTATAATTATTGTTCCCTTAACCAAAAATAATATTTACAGTTGAAAGATTTCTAAAAAGCTATTATCGGGCATCTTGTTTGTTTGCTTCTCCCCAGAGAGGCGCTGACGTTGTTTCATCGAAAAAAATATTTTTTACATGCCACACGTGTGTATCTATAAAAACAGTATATATAAAAACACTTGTGTATAAAACACTGCTCAAGCCATTACAATTTTCATGTTCATAAATAATCTTCAAACATGATTTTTTTCTAATGTTAGATGGTTTGTTTGAATTTCGTTACTCAAGAACGGAATCTTGTTCAAAATTTGTTTGTGAATAGATAACGGATAATAATTTGAAAATTTAAAGATTCTCTTTGAAATTTTGAAGTCGACCTTATATATTTATGAAAATACTCTTAATGTTTGAAATTTAGGGATGTGCCGCATGCACTATGGACCGCACTCCACTGATTTATATATATATATATATTTATTTATTTATTAGTGACAATAGTTTCGAAGGTTTTACCTTTATCATCAGACTTATTTAATTAGAAATATTTTATGGTAACTGTTATTTCTCATGAATTGAAATACCCAATTGGATATGTGTTAATTCGTTTTATTGACTCAGTAAGCTGACGACTACACAAACAAATGCATTAAGCAGAGGAAAACCTCATTGATTTGAATCTTCCACTTCTACCATCAGAAAAATAAATCCTTTTATTTCTATGTTATGTAGCTTAACTTTTGTGATCCATCTGGAACCAGTGCTTTTATCATGCCAACTAGAGTAGTGTTTATTTTTTATACTATTTGCTAATATGTATTTAATTCTTTGAGTGTTTTCTTCTCTGAGGGCTAAAATCAATTTGTCTTCACTTAATTGAACGTACCTACAATCGGAGATGTTTTATATCTAGAAAAATTATAAATAAATATACCTTGGTATTATTTATTACATGCTTATGAATTAAAATAACTCTTTAAATCCCAGGTGCTATTTAAACTAGAATAAATGTTTCTTCATTATCGCAATTCTTTATTGTCCTCGGGGAACATTAAAACTATATAAATTATATTTCTAATTTCATCGTATCTAGAATTGTAAAATTCGCTTAAACCCATTTCATTTAAATTAACGTAAGTGTGTTTCAGAATTTTAGAGATTTTCTTAATATCAGCTTGGAGAATACTTAGAGAAGTAACTAAGAAGGGTTTAACTAGAGAAAGGCCAGGAAACTAATAAAAAACGGAAACAAAAATCCACAATGCTACTTTAATCTTTTAATATACAACGTACACAATTTGAAAACAAATAATAATTTGTAACAAGAATAGCAGAGAATTGGACAAAATTAAAAAAAAAACAGAGTTTTTATTAAATGGGCCAGACGTTTCGTTAATATATTTTGACTTCCTCATTTTATCACTCTTTCTCAAAAAAACAATTTCACAAGAGGACAGAACATTCAGAGAAAACATCATTAATCTTTTTACTTTACCTTCAGAAGTATTGTAATTGTGCATGAAAAAATTGGTTTTTCCTTATTTTTTTCGAAATATCTCAAAAAACGGCTCAAACTATTTTCATTAAAAAAATTGAGCGATACCATGGCATTTCGCTCTACAAAAAGCTTCTAATAAGTTAACATCGAAAAAATTATATTTTTCGAGATAATAATTGTTTTGTCAAAATATCTTAGTTAGTCTGTCTGGTTGTCCGTTAGTCTGTGCGTTACCAAATTTTTGTGGACGAGCTAGCTCAAAAACTACTGTGATAATATCGAAACCAAATATTCACAAGTAGTTTTGGTTCATTAAGATTAAGAGCTGATTAGATTTTGGTGCATATCGACCCAAAATTAAGGGGGGGTGGAGGGGAGTTAAAAATTAAAAATCTAGGCTATTTGAGCAAACTCAACCAAATTTTGTATACATAATCATGTGCGACCCCAGAAGTCTAAAAATGCAAAAACTAACCGCCCAAAATTTATGGGGGAAGGGAGGTGTAAGGTCAAAAAATGAAAATATAGGCTCTTGTAACAAACTCAACCAAATATTGTATACATAATCAGTGTGACCCCAGAAGTCTAAAAATGGAAAAACTAACCTCCGAAAATGGGGGGGGGGGGGGGTCAAAAAATGAAAATATAGGCTCTTGTTCCAAACTCAACCAAATTTTGTATACATAATCAGTGGGCACACAGTAATCTAAAAATGCAAAAACTAACCCCTCCCCTACATGATTATAAATAATTCTATTAAATATTAAATATAAGTGAGAGGCCAGGTTGTATAGTAAAGTCAAGTGGATGGCCACATCAGAATACGCCAGCTTTTTTTTTTTTTTTTTTTGCTTTTCGGCCTTTCTAGCCATAAGCCATTTACGATACTAATTATTTTATTTAAATTTGTCTCTACCTCGGGGGTCAGATTTTAGCCGGATGCCTCGAGTCGGATTCGAACTCGGGTCCTCTTGATTAGCTGGCTGACATGCTACCGCCTAGCCTACCCGACCCCCACGCCAGCTTATTTTAACATATTCTAATCAACAATCTTGGAAGTGACTTTTTTAACTTTACTTGATTGTTGATTAATTTGAGTCAAGAATATATTAAAAATAGATGTTTTGTCTTATAGTGAACTTGTTTTTTGACAAGGAGTGATAAAATGGGCCACTGAGGAAGTCAAAATAAATTGACGAAACGTCTGGCCCATTTAATAAATACTCTGTTTTTTTAATTTTGTCCAATTCCCTGCTATTCCTGTTATAAATTTGCTATGGATGCGAATGATACAAATTAGTAGGTATATATTTTTTCTAAGAAAGAAAAAAGGTATAGGTGATATATTATTTAGTTATTATAGGCTTCTGAAACAAAATTAACTTTCGGGTCTCAAATTGCTTTAAGAAAAAATTAAAACTAACGTTTAAAAGTTAATTTATCTTAAACATAAGTAACCATACTTTAAATAGAAAAAACCGCGAAATGGAAAAATGACATTCAATCTAAAGAGCCTTCCTGGTGTGATCATCCTTGGCCTAGTTGGTAAAGGCCCTCTTCGGCTAAAGGAGAGAGACACGAGTTCGAATCTCGTCGGGTACTCAATTCATTTATTTTTTTCAAAAATTTTCTAATTATGTAGAATTAACATAAGAAATTATTGATTACATTATTCAACTTAAGCGGCTCAAATTGCTATAAAATTTCCTTTATTTGTTAAATTACATAGCAGTGTTAATTTTAATTTTATTAAATACTACCTGCAAGGTCCGCCTTCGGCGGCCCTCTTGCTAGCCGGGGGCACGCCCCCTGGACCCCCAACCCATGAACCCACCCTAATACCCCACTCCCACCCACCACACACCCCGAACCCCACCCAGAACCTCCCACCCCCGCAATATGCACCCGTGCCCAACCACCGCATTCACCCCACCACTCCGCACCCCAGCCCCCGCACCACCCCACTACGCCTCTGGACCCTCACCTGAACCCCCCACTTTACCCTGCTCCACCCCACCCCTCCACCATCTGCCGGGACCCACCCCTGCACTCCCGCCCAACCACCCCGCGCCCCACCCACTCCACCCCTCACCACCCCACTAAGCCTCTAGATCCTCACCTGAACCCCCACTCCTCATTGCACGACTACACCCCCCGTGGCCTCCACCATGCCTCACACCATCACCCCGCACCCACCCACTCCGGACCCCACCCCGCTACGCCTCTGGACCTTCACTAAACCCTCCACTCCACCCTGCACCATTGCTTTTTGGCGTGATTTGGAGCAATGTACGGACAAAACCTTAATTTTATATATATATATATTCCCCTCCAACCCATACCATGCTCCCCTATCAAAAAAGTCAACAGACCTTTGGAAAGTCCGACACGTCCAGTTTAATCCAATACACGACAGGTCGCTACAGGAAATTTTATTGTTAGGACTTGTCGATGCGTTCGTCAGAGAGAGAGAAATAGAGGGCCCTCCCCGAAAAATTTTCCATATCGCACCTGGTACATAAGAAAATAAGTGAAGTATTAGTTGCTACGTATTTCTCGGTACGCCTGGGAAGCAGGCAATTGCCTCTCAGCCGGTCTAGTATTAAATGCACTGATTTTTTTTGCTAATTGTTTTTTAAAAATATCTCAAATGATTTTCAACACATGATATTTTCTGTCTGTTGTTCGTGTGTCTCTATCTTTATTCAGCCTTGGAAAGAGGGGAGGTTTTGAGAGTGCCGTTTAAATTGGAAAATAATGTGCTGAAATCTAAAAATTCATATATTTATATTGATCTATATATTCATGTAATAATTAATAATTAACTAAGTTGGTATTAATAGAATATTTTTTATATATTCTATTAATTTTCGAAATAATAGATTTGATAACTGTTAATTGTATCGTAATACATATAAGATAAGCTAGATTTTTACGGATAATTTTTTTTTTACTTCTAGACGTTTAACGAAAATTAGGAAATATATTAAAAAATTTTATAATAATTGTTTATATTTAAATTTATTATTTTTATTATTATTATATTTATTAATTTCTAAATTTAGTATTATTAGGAGCGGTTTCTTTTCGAGTATATAATTTCAGATGGAGAATTGATGGAAAAGCAGCCCAAGGGTAATGAAAAATAAAATTTTGAATAAAATAATTTATTGAAACCTCATTTTCATTCTCATAAAAAGCGACGATTTGGAGTATCTTCCTTTCATTAGGGTTGACTCTTTTAAACCATCCCTAAAGAAGGAGGAAAATCCTCCAAAACCTCTGTTAATATAAAAGTAAAGTTCAAATAAATTATTTTATCCTAAATTTTATTTTTTATTATCCTAGGGCTGCCTTGCTATCAATTCTCAATTTATTATGATTAATAAATACATTTTTTAATTTTATTTATTAGGTGACCAGAGGCCATTCATTCTCTTTAAATTGCATAAAAATATATATATATATATATATATATATATATATATATATATATATATAAAACCATTTTACAATAAACCTTAAAAAACAAAAAAGAATTACAAAATACAAAATTAATCAATAATAAAGCTGGTTTCGATAGCTCACTCCCCCCGACACCCTTCAATATCTGCTGGAAGCCTACCCAGTTTTGAGAATGTTTTAAACTATATCCTATAATATTAGAAAAATTTATTTCTGAAAATTTTACTACACATTTCTGAAACTCATAAAGACGGATAAGTGAATAAATAAATAAATATTTCGTGTGAATTTAAATAATACGATCGCTGATATAATTGAACATCACTTATTTATATGTATAATTTACAATTGTTTTGCAAATAATTCACTTGAAATAATCAAAATTATCTAAGGCATTAATTTGAATAGTTTAGTCTATCGGTTCGTTTCGAACTAAGGGATGATTCGTGTGAAATAAAATAAAAATCCCATTGGAGGGATAGATAGTCATTTGGAAGCAGAACCCCTTTATCAGTAGTTAATCTATTGTCCTGTTTAAACGATGCGCAAATTGGATTGGATTTCTCGGTCGAAATGTTATTAGGAATAGAATAGAATAGCTAACAGTGGCTAATATGATCTGTCCCGGCTTGTCTGTCTGTCTGTTTTAATACGCCTCGCTTGTATCCCCTCCTACTCTACATTTGCATACACCGAATATTACATTTAAAACCAAATTTACACGATGTCAAAGATAACAATGTGACCAGCGTCGCGATTCTTGTCCTCCATTCATAAATCATTAATAAAAAGTTCGAAAATCAAAACAGCGACAAATTAGAATTTTGTTCATGAGAAAAATCAATGAGGTTGTCCTTTGCTTGATGCAAATAATAAATTTTATTGACTGTTTTGATTATACAACTAATAATTATAGTTAGATCTTTTATAAAAAAAAAAAAAAAAAAAACATTCAAACCTTTATCAGAATACCCGGCGTTTCGGAAGGAATTCTCCTTTTTTCATTGGAATATTTAAGATATTCGAAAAAATAGTTGCTTTAAAGAAAGCAACTATTTTATTTTATATTTCTTTCTTAAGGTAACTATTATTTCGAATTTCAAACCTTACATCAATTGGCTCTCAAACTTTAGGTCGCCAAAGGTTTGAAAAGAGGTCAAATTCTACTTTCTTTCAGATAAAAATGCCCCAAGTCAGAAAAAATAATGTATTTATTTTAAATAAAAACTAAATAATAGTATTTATTTTAAGAATAATTATTAAAAAATTATGTGATGTGGTCATCTCCCACACACTCGTATATTTATGAAAAATTTGGTCCGAATTAGACAGAAAGCTAAAAATCTTATCCCTTTCATAATTTTCATCCGATTCCAACCAAAATCCAATCAGCTCTTAATCTCAATATAAAATATTTCAATAGAAAATTTCTTTTTAATGAAAATATGTTTTTGAGCTAAAGAGTAGGTATTCAAAATTGTTACCACACACATACTCTCAGACATTTTTTCACTCTTCCCTCGTAAATACGTGCAAAATTTCGTCCAAATCGGACAAAATATTACAATTTTGATTTACCCCTTCACTATTATTTCAACCAAAATCTATTCTGCTTTTAATCTAAATATAAATATAAATATAAAACTAAATATAAAATTTCTTTTTGATACCTTTCTGAGCTAGAAAGAACACAAAATTTAGTAAAACATATTGTACTAACAGATTATTTGGTCAAATGATCTCGTAAAATATAAATTTACGAATTTTACTTTACAATGTTTTATTGTAGACCGATTGTTTTGATAAGCAGACTATTTGATAAAATTTAGGGAACGCGGTGTTGGTTTATAGTGAAACATTGTTAAAATTAAATTAGGTTGGAGTTGGTGACTATTTGAGTCCTTTTAGAGATATTTCAAAAATATGAAACAAAAAAAAAGTAAATTAAATTAGAAATCAAGTGATTAATGACTTACTATAGTAAATTTCCAAAAAAATTTCCAATAATTTTGTTGAATTTAAGAAAGAACAGGTTAAGGCCTTTATAATATAGAAGCCTCAGGGGTAATAAGTTTGAGAACCACTTCTTTCATTATTATTTATTTGTTTTATTTATTTTAAAAGTATACAAACATAAGACGTTAGGTCCCACCTAGTGTTTATACACAATTTAGCAACAATATTTTACAAAGTTGGCAAAAGAGTTCACCAATACACAAATTGTGGAGGGGAAGAAGAGAAAAAAGTAGAGAAAGATTAGAAGACATAAAGGAAATAAGAGTACCTAAGGAGTATCAGTTATTGGGATTCATAAAGAACGAAGACTTATTATCTTCAGTTATAATATTTTAGTTTTTTTTTTTTTTTTTACTTATTGAAAGTGGTGTAGGTTTTAGGTGAAACATGATGTTAATTAATAGAGTAAAGAGTGTGTAGTTTCACAGTGAATGAAATAAAACTCAAAGAGGTTTATACAAACTCAATATATTTCGGATTATTAGTCCATCATCAGGAGTTTACAAGTTAATACTTATTAATTAATAGAGTAAAGGGTGTGTAGTTTCACAGTGAATGAAATAAAACTCAAAGAGGTTTATACAAACTCAATATATTTCTGATTATTAGTCCATCATCAGGAGTTAACAAGTTAAGTACTTAACTTGTAAACTCCTGATGATGGACTAATAATAATCCGAAATATATTGAGTTTGTATAAACCTCTTTGAGTTTTATTTCATTCACTGTGAAACTACACACCCTTTACTCTATTAAATAATATTTTAGGTAATATTAAAAGTTAAAAATGTAGATTTCAAAAATTAAAAGAGCTAAGTGAAAGTTGTATTGCTCACGATATATGTATTACAGTGAACGCTCTATATAAGCAACCTCTCTATAAGCAACATTCTTTATAAGCAACTCTATACAAGCAACTTTTTTAGTTCAACTGTTCTGTATAAGCAACTTATTTTTTTAAAGCTAAATATTTGAATTAAGTTTAGGCCAATTCAGAAGTGAAATTAACTGTAAACAACAACATAACCTCAAATTGTAAAAAATTATGTTATTGGAATATGTTTGTGTTTTGTGCTGCCAGTATTGAGTGAATTTCTGTTAAATAGAATAGTTACTTGAATTCTGTTAGTTTCTGTTAATTAATAAATTAATTAATTAATATTTTTGTGCTTTAAATTCAACCATAAAATATGAATCAGAAGAAAAAAGACGTTCAATTTCGTTAAAAGATAAACTATCCATTTTAAAGGACATTGAAAATGGTAAGAAAACAAAGGACATTTGTAACGAATATAAAGTTGCTAAATCTACAATAAGTAATTTAGAAGAATATGCATCCAAAACGTATGTGAATCAGAGTAAGATTAAGCGAATGAAGACAATAAAATATAGTGAAACCGACGATATAGTGTTTTCTTGGTTCTTGGAGCGGCGACAATTAAACGATTTAGTTCCAAATGAAATGATAAAATTAAAAGCACTCGAAGTAAATAGATTAAATAATGGACCTGAAACATTTGTAGCAAGTGATGGATGGTTAACGTATTTTTATACTCCCTATAAGCAACTTTTCCCAATAAGAAACTTTTTTATTGAAATTGGTTCAAATGAGTTGCTTATATAGAGCGTTCACTGTATCTAGAAATCCAGTAACATTTGCGATTCTAATATAGAATATTTAATTAAAGGTAAAATATTCAAGGTGTTCTGGTTATCAATTGGCGCTGGTTGGTGTGGATTATTAGCAAAGATAAGACATGGTGTCATGTTGCTGCTCATGTTACCTTCTAAGGAGAAATATTCATCCCTTCAACCACTTTGCCCAAAGGACTTGTATTAGAGTTGCTTGTGGAACTATTTCCTTGTGAAATATTTATTAAATACCTACACGAATGTTTCATAATATATGAACCAACTTGTGGCGCAGTTTGAACTTGGGTGCATGACCCGATGACCAGATGAGAATATATTATTATATGAGGTAGACTTATTAGACACGTCCCAAAATCAGCTTGCATGAATTTGATAGGTCAGATAGTTAGTTGCATTTTGCACCCCTATTTTTTTTCCTTTTCGGCCTTTCTAGCAGTCATAAGCCAATTTACGATACTACTTTATTTTTTAACCGACTTCAAAAAAGGGAGGAGGTTCTCTATTCGATTGAATTTTTTTTTTTTTTTTTTTTGTGCCTATGTTACCTCATATCTCCGCCAATTGTCAACCGATTTTGAATTTTTTTTGCATTGGGTCCAGTCTAGCTTCCGATTGGTCCCATTTTTTTTCGATTTTTTTTCATAGGTATTAGACCTTTTTTATTAGGTTTGTTTAGACCTAACCTCTTTGTTTATGAACCGATTTCGATGGTTCTTTTTTTATCCGAAAGGGGTGTCTTAGGGATGGTGTCATATTAATTTGGTCAAGTTCTGACGATATAATTACTATTAATAACATCACTAAAAAGAGAAAAATAAAAGAAATTTTAAGAAAAAATATAAAAACCGACTTCAAAAAAATTAAATGCAACAAATATAAAAATACACTAAAAGGTATAAAATAATTATTATCTTATTTAGTTACAACTAAACGACGAAATATTAACACGAAATTACTTTTTGAAGTTGGTGCCAAACATATACCTTTTATGAATCGCACTCGACGGATCTTACTTAGTACGTTTGGCGGGTACGCTCGCTTATGAGGTATAGTTTGTTTGGCACCGACTTTAAAAAGTAATTTCGTGTTAATATTTCGTCGTTTAGTTGGTAACTAAATAAGATAATAATTCATTTTATACCTTTTAGTGTATTTTTTATATTTGTTGCATTTAATTTTTTGAAGTCGGTTTTTATTTTTTTCTTAAAATTTTTTTTTAAATTTGTCTCTACCCCGTGGTCAGGTTTTAGCCGGATGCCTCGAGTCGGATTCGAGCCCGGGCCCACTTGGTTAGCAGGCTGACACGCTAAGCCCTAGCCTACCCGACCCCCCTAACTATATCTTCATTTAAATTGCATCATTGAACTTATTGACTTTAAGATAAATCACATTTTTAAATTCAAAAAATGTCCTTATCAATGTCATAATTTGTTTTATATTTTATATTTTTTAATAAAAAATTGAAGTTTAACTTACTATATTATACCCTATAATTTAATAATATTGTAGAATTTTTTTTAACAAATTAAACTTAAAGGGATTTTTCTTCTAGATTTATTTTACCAACCTTTTCAGGTTGGAATAATAAAAACATGATATCAAATAAATAGATTTGAAAAAAATTTTAATTTGACTTTTTGTGAAATCACAATTTTTAAGATCCCCGGGCCTCCATTTCACATTTTATCACAAATCTGAGATTCCCCCTTACTGTATGTCATAATTTATGCACGGCCCCAAACGCTTAAATAAAATTCGATTTTTTTCATCTGGTCCAAGATCTAAGTTTAGAAAGTTTGAAATCTAAAATAGGTTCTTCTTTTTGGCAATACAATTATTTCGGCACAAAATTTATTTGTTCTTGAGTTATTGTAGGTTTCGAAACTCTGATATTATAGACAGACACTTTCCGAGGGGTAAAAAACAACGCTCCTGACATATAAATAAAAATAATCTATTCTATCTAGGATCTAATAGATAACAACTTCTTGTGATTTTCTTAGTTACATGTTTTTCAAAAAATATATTTTGTCGAGTTCTCTATAAATTTAAATCTATAACTAGAAAGGTTTTTCCCATTAGCTGCCTGCAACCCCCATCTGCAAAGGCAATTGAAATTTAACACTAGCGAGTATTTTGTTTTACAGAATCATTATTTTAATATCTTTTTATATACTGTTTAACTAATCACATTCATAATTAAAATTGTTAATTGAAACCGTAGGGAGTTGGATAAAAATTAAACTAAAAAGATAATTTTATTCTTTAAGGTAGTTGTTTCACGACAATACTAGCAAAAAGTTAATGCTAGAGTATATAGAACAGATAATAAGGATTCATAATTCATAAGCCCAAAACTTTTTCCTGTTTATGTACCGATTCTACACAATCCCGTGCTCGTTTGACAAATCTGGCACCATTGTAAGAGATTGAATATTTTTATATTAAAATGAGATATAAAATACATTTTGAAGCTCGATTTATTTCTATAAAAATCGTTTTGTTATTTTTTAACAAATGTAATCAACGCCTACGTTACACCTTATGAAAATTATAATTTTAAAAAATCTAACGCATGCGTGCTTTATACATCTTTTGCTGGATTAATCAATGCGCTGTTGCCAAATTGTTTTTAGTGTAAATTATTTTTTATACATTTTTCATTATTTATTCATTATTTTCTCAGAAACTGTGTTGTAACTATGAATCAAAATTGTCTTAAAATATGTATTGTTTATACTATATCTATTTGTCTAGATTAATTTGCCTCAACGCTGACGTAATGCTGCCGAGAGAGAGCGCCATGGGTATATTTGCGGCAAATTTGAAATATAATCGTAATTTGGACTCAAATTTCGAAATGAAAGACTCCAATTGATTTTAAATTAAGAAACATTAAATATATTGATAATTATTACCCCCCCCTTCACCACTCAAAAATTAAATATTCAATTCGCTTTTCTTTGCGCACAGAAAAAGAAATCAATCACATCTTATTTGATTTATATATTATTTGTTTATTTTTTAATAATTTGCCACTTTTTTATAATTTTTTAAAAATCTAAATTTTGTTATTCTTATTTTTTGATTTTTACAAAGTTGAAAGACTTAAGACACGCATGCCCATATGAGTTTCTCATTGCAATACTGGAGCAGCCTGTCATACAAACAACACCTGATCTCTTTTAAATATTTGGAGCCTTATATCGATTATCGATCCCAAATTTTAAAAAAATGATATAATATAATTCTCCTCCTCACACGATACCACTTATTTAAATAAATCTATTTCCACACAAAAAATATCACAATGCTGTAGATTATAGAAAAAAAAATACTTCCAGATTCATTTCTAGAGCCTCATTTCTGTAGCTGTGTCAGGACGAAAATGAGGCAAAACTTTTAAGAGACTATGTATTTTCGGGAGTTTACAGGTATACATTTGGAGTGTGGTTTTTTAAGAGGAATAAAATTTTTGGACCGAGACGCCGCCCGCCAGGGCACCAGCCCGGAGGGCCGAGCTTCGAGGTCGTGCCGAAGGCACGCACGAAAAGCTCGTTGTTTAATGTAGGTTTAGTTTTTATAAAAATGGTAAAAAGGGTTTTTTAATTATAATTAAATTTGTATGTAAATTTTCCGATATCCCGTTTAGTGCAATGTATAAGAGCTTGAAAAACTCTATTTTTGAAATTTAATATCTCCGGAACTATATTGTTCATAAATTTCGTTTTGCACCAATCGATGCAGAAGTATTTAAATAATAATATATCTAAATTTCAAAAATCCTAAGAAAAACCCATTTGGCGGAACAACTACGTTTATGTGTCAAACGTTTCGTCACTTTATTTTTTACTTCTTCAGTGGCTCAATATATAACTTAATTAAATTAATTACTTTTTATAATGTCTACCATGACTTAGTATTATTTTTATACATTACTTTTCCCCCAAGAATTTTCTAATTAAATAACAGTAGAAAATTTATGAAACCGTGTCACTTGACGTTTCCTGAAGGCAATGGAGTGAAGAAGCATTTAATATCACTTCTCCCCTTTCAGGCAACATGCTACCACTTACCATTCCAAAGATAGGCGTGCGGGGGCGTATTGAAATTTTAATTATTGTTTTTCCATCGGGATACGAGACAGGTGCGACGCCCGGAGAGGGTGCCTCGTTTCAATTGTTTCATTTGACGATTTCCTACAATCTCGCTACATAAAATAAGAGAGCTCTATATTGTACTTGCCTAAAGGGTGTGTGTCTGTCGGCGAGAGTAGGAAGCATATAGGTATGGCTGGCCGGGTAAAGACAAATGGATCCACCCCCCAGATGCCTGGGGGATGTTCAAGTACTGTCCCCCATTTATAGAAATGGATTCTATTATATGCCATTCCGTTTATTTCTGCGTACTTGCACAAAGCGCTTTGAAAAAGGGGTAGTTATAGGCATCCCCGGAACTTGAATGAATCTTTTTTTTTTATTTATTTCGGAAAAAAAATCTGGTAATATTAAGAAAAAAATTAAACAGTAGAAAAAATTGTATTCAAGTTAAAAGGGAAAATTTAATAATATCTTTTATTGAGTTTGAAAAAAGGAGATTTATTGAAGTGAACCGATTTTTTCGGAAGATTGGATAAAAATTAAAAATCGAAACGCTACCATAAAAGAGAATTTCTTTTTGTCCGATTTCGGATATCCGTTTCACTTAACATATTTAATTGGAAAGTACTAAATTTCAAGAATCTGCTCTTAATATATATGTGATATCACTTCACTAAGACAATGAAAATTGCCGAGAGATAGAAACTGTGGAAACACTATAGTAAGTTCCCGTTTTACTTTTCAACGGAACCCTAAAAAAATAATGGAAAATAGTAAAATCTCCTTTATAACTTTCTTAGCATACTTTTTACTCAAAACTTATAAATTCATCATTTCGAAAATTAATTTAAAGGTCTAGTTGAAAAATTGTTAATATAATGAGCCACCTCCAAATATAGATTTTGTTAAAAAAATGAATTCAAGGAGACTTTGAAACAAATTCAACTTTGTATTTTTTCATGAAAACAAGATAATACAGTAATCCCGATTTTCAGTGCTAATTGGGGTTAAGTGCCCCGTGGATAATGCGATTTTGAATTTTAAAACAAGAAGGATAAATAAGTCAATATATTTAACCCTCCATTTGGCGCAATGGGACTGACGTTTCATTCACACTTTCAGCCCTAAAAATGGAATGAGTCTGTCCTTTCTGGTACCCTGGTATTACGTTTTTTCTTTTTAAACATCCCAAAAAAGTAAATGATAACCTTTCGAATATATTATAATTACTGGGTAAAATTATAACAACTTTTTAAAATATAATGTTAATAACATAGTTAGACGCATTGCGCCCGATTTGAGGAATTCGAATATTGCGCTCTGACGGAGGGCTAAAAGAAACGTATTATTTATTAGCTACTAAATAAATAAAAAAACATTTTTTTTTTAATTTTTATTAATGCGTGTAAGAAATTGGAATTAAGATTCATGTACAGTAGGTATTTATTTAATTATTAAAAAATATCACAATTTCAAATTTTTATACTTTTGGGATAAGTTTTACCAACGTATGCATTTTGAAATTTTAGAAACTAATAAATCAACCTAGGTATGCTAATTGATTTTCATACGTAGATATCAGTGGCGTGCGGCCCATGGATGCTGTGGATGCGACGCATCCTAAAATTTCAAACATTTAAAGTTCTTTCACATATATAAGGTCGATTTCAAAATTTCAGGAGGATCTTTAAATTTTCAAATTATTTTCCGGAATTTAAAATATTTCTATAAAAAACATGTTTTGTTTTGAAAAGTATATTGGTTCTACGAAATGAAATAAAATTGTTGCATAGTTTCAAGGGGAAATTAAAATGAATGATTTTCCTAAAAGGCTGCTCATAGAAGGTTTGAAGTCCCTGCCTGGTATATCTTCCAGTTCAAGCAGGTCAAAGACAAGTCGAGACAAGTTCTAATTCGAATAAAAATTGTTCTCGCTGAGGAACTATTAAAATAGAAATAATACAAAATAGGAATAAATAAAGATGATTCGGAAATTTTTGGACTAATCCATTTCTAAGGAACTCTCAATATATAAGATCGGAAATAACTAAGAGAGCTATAGACAAGTCATAACTTGCTTATAGCTATAGAATTAGAAGAAATTTAAGATGTTTTTATAGGACAGCTGATTCATTGTAGAATATTGTTGATTTCCATCTCAGGAAATGTGGAGTTCAAGTCACAAGATTTAATTTCTGACTCCTAAACTCACTCACACAAACCATTAACCGTTTGTGGGGCGAAGGTCCCAAAATATATTTTTTAAAAATCTAATGTTAAATTTGAAAAATAACGAAAATGATATCGTATTCGGGAAATTTTCAAAAAAAAAGCCAAGTTTAAAATAAAATTTCAAAAAATGAAGGGTACTTTTTTGGGCATCATCCCTGATTGAAAAGTCACCAACCGCCACTTTTACATATGTATTTTTTTTGTTTTAACGTCATTGATTGGTACCCGCGGATATACCGACCTCGTATATAGGGACTCCACTGTATTTTTAAAAGAATCATTTCTTAGTAAATGGAAACATCGGTTACTAATTTGTTTTAAAATGGAAATCGAAGCTAGGGATCTCACAGGATGTCTCCCAACTTGCAATTTGCTGTTTTTTGTCTGCTCCTTAATATTTTAAGAATTTTCTTTCTAATAAATTAAACATTTTTTTTTTTAAATCTGCTAATAGGAAACTTCCCTCATTTATTCATATGTTTAAAAAAATAAATAAACTCATTAATTAATTTTATTTTTTCTCTCCACTATTTAAATTAAATGAACCTTGTAGAAGGGAAATATCATAAATTAGACCCACTGTAAATAGACATATATATCATCAGGTGATGACAAATGGCAGAGTGAATGTTATTTTTAATGAGAAGAAAGTCCCCAAGTGTCCCTCAGGAGTCAACTGGAACTGTTTTCTTGGGACACGACTCGTTAAGATCCGGGATGCGCCAAATTAACCCGGGGCTTCCCAGCTTCAGCCCCCCCCTCCCCCGCGTCTAACCCCATTAAGATCTCAAGTCAGCCATGATGATTTAAGATGTGAATCTAATGAGCCCTGAAGTTGTTCTTAATAATCGGAATCTTCGAACAACGTATTCCGGGGAAAACTTGGTTGGATGTTGTTCAATACAATGGGCTTATTGAGATGATAGGTGTGGGCTCTGGCGAGGATACAAACTGTCACAACTTTCAAAATAGAAGTTAATTATTATGTTCATTTATGCGATCAGCTAGAAGAGGAACTAGACAGCATATCCTGCGATAATTATTTATATAAGATAAATAATCTAGAAATTAAATTAAATTCAAAATTAAAAATAAATTTGAAGAAAAATTGAATACATTTTCAAGACATCATAGGTTTCGGTCGATCTTCTAATTTTTTGGGATTTGATAACTTTTTCATTAAAAATTAATAATTTCTAAAGAAAATCAATGGTCAGCTACTAAATCCGAGGTGTTATGGATTATTTTACTAAGTTAGAAGGTTTGTTTCAGCCCCTCCGGGAAGTGAATCCCCAAAAAGCTTGGCTTATAACTCGTCGTTTGCACAGAATTTTTAAATTAATTTTTGTCGTTTGATGAAAATCTATGGTCATTTCTTAATGAGCATTCATATCATTTTTTTTCTGTACCTTTTTGTTATTTATTAATTTTTTTTATAATTTTGTATTGATGCTTCTTAATTTGTTGAAATTAGATTGGTATTGATGATTGGTTGACCTAGACACCGAGGACTTCTGCCTCTAAGCGGGTAGAGGAATAAATTTATTTAACTATAGCATGCGTAAAATGTTTTCACTCAAAGAATCGATATTCATCAGTAAAAAATTTCGCGGTCACTTGATTCTCAATCTTAACGTACAGAAAGCCAAACCATATATTTTGATTAAAATATTTTGAGAGTTTCGATTTTTGAAATTCGAATGCCAATGAATTTATTTTATTAATGTAACCCAGCGTTATACTCTTGGTGCAAGAATATGGTAACATTATATCACAAAGTGAATATAATATACACGCTCCGCTTAACCGAATAAGTAGAGAAACGATGAAGATCGATTCTTTGAGCGAAACAATAATTTTACCCGTACTACGATATGTGTTAGATGTGGTTACACCTATGTGGACAAGCGAAGTCTTCTCGAATTGGTGAAAGAGGCCAACTGACATAATACAATTAATCTTTGACACCTCGGATTTAGTAGTTGATCATCTCTCTTAATTTCCAATATAAATGTTAACCATACTACTATCGGCATTTGTCTTTCATATTAAATAATTTTTATTACATATCAGAAGTGCCATGTTAACCTTTTTGGCAATCGAATCAATGTACCAAAATGTGATAATTCCTTTTAAATTATGTCAAAAGATATCCCTGAGAAATTTAACCCAAGTCATTTAACACTTGTCAATAACAATCCAGACTAATGTCGAAGCAGTACTCTAGGCTTAATCACCTAAGTTTGTTTCCTTATGTATTGTCATCTTCATTGGAAATTTGATTCACTCCCCACCGAAATTTTACCATGAAGTCGCAGAGCCCTTCGACTGAAATTTTTTAGCTGGTAGTATATGTCATAACATAATTAGTAGAGATTGTGGTGCTGGTGCGAGGTGAAACATCTTTAATAAAGATAAGAGTAAATAAATATTATATTTAATATTGATTTACTATGAGTTAAGGATACTAGGTCATTTAATGTGAAATAAGTGACCTAGTATCCTTAACTAATAGTAAATCAATATTAAATATAATATTTATTTACTCTTATCTTTATGTCATAACAGCTGATTCGCAAAGAATATCTATTAGCCTGGATTGCGATTTGACACCTCGGTTCGATCACAGAGAAATTACAAAACGTTTTCGTCTAATAAAACTAAATAGTTTGATATGTGAAGATGAAGGAAGACATTGATAAATGTTATATACTTTCTTCTTCTTCAAGTGCCATACTCGATTACGAGCGTAAGCGATTACTATGGAGAGTATCCTCTTTACAGGGGTGGTTTCCCATTGCCTTCCTCTGAAGGAATCAGATTATAGCCGGTCAAACATTTGCAGCTCGTTTGGCTTGAACCCGCGCTATCTTGATTAGAAGGCATGCACTTTAACCACTCGGCCAACCTGGCTCCCTATATGTATATTTTATAGATTTTAAATAAAACTGCGACCAATATCTCGGTGTAATATATTTTATTTAGACATCCGCTTACCTATCCGCCTCCTTTCGTACTCCCAACAGTATCCTTCTTCAGACCAGAGGCTAGTTAACTATTATTAAATTTAATAATTAAAACTTTCAACAAATTTTTGTCATTCGATTCGAACGTATTTAAAAATGAAGAGTGTAAGTTCTATGTTCTAAAGGGTCTATGTGGCAGTATTTTGAGTTATACATGTAGAAAAGGTCTATGTGTCAAGCCTATATTGCAAATGTAGAAGTGTCAGCAGTGTATGTAGGTCTTCATCCGCTGTGGGAAAGCACCAACTTGATGTTTACTACTTATCAAGATACTTTTATTTGATTATCTTGATTACACATTATTTTCACTTAGACCCTTTAGAAACTTCAATCTTCAATTTTTCAACGCATTTTCATTTGAATGATTAAAATATTAATATTTGTTAACTACCTTGAAGAATCCGAAACGTAGACGGAAATTAAATAAAATATATTATAGCAAGATATTGGTCGCAGTATTATTTACCATCTATAAAGAATATAAATATTTTGAATTCAAGTAATGCTGTTCTGAATCATTACGCCTAAAAATTAGGCAAAAATCGTATTTTTCGAAAAACAAATTTATCTAAAAAACTAGTGCTATTTTTAAAATCAGGTTTTCTAATATATCCAGAAACAGGTTTAACAATTTAGGCAACAAAATGTGTAATTTAATAAATTTAGAGTGAATCATAGAATACCCCCCGTGACGTCATTTAGTAAATATAGCCACCATGATCGCCCCTCTATCATCATCACATTTAATCACTGATCGTCTATATTTGCTTATTTTGGTTTGGCGTTTATATTCTCCAATTTTTTTTCTCTAATTATTTTCATTTTGCAAGCTTTTAATTTTTCATTGCGAGGTTTTTAATATCTTTTTTCAACTTTTTTAATATTTTCATTTTCATTTCATTTCCCCCACAAGAAAAGTATGAGATGTTTTATATTATTTCTATTCTTTTGTGCAACGACAGGTTCCCAATTTAATTTGCTGAGAGTAGCAGGGTTGTTGACTCATAAAAAGAGATCAATGAGGTTATTCTATGATTGTTACAAATAAAGATATACAAATATAATGAATATATAAATATATGTACCTACAAATCTTTTATAAAAATCAATTTTCAAACAATTATGAAAATATAAATGGTTTTATTAAACGTTTGAAGATTTACTTATACTATAATTATAAAAACGATTGGCGGACATCGAACTGTCCAAGAGGTTACCCCCCCCCCCCCATAATGAAATAATCTATAATCACGGAGCCCTCGGTACGCCACTGGTATTGTCAAAATTAAGAACAGGCCAAAATGATTTTCTAATCACCGAATATAATAGTAAATTATAATTAATAAAATAATTTATAATAATTTACGAAAAACCCCTCATTACTAAATTTTGGGTTCATTGGCATTTAACCAAATCTCTCCTTTTAAATATGTTGTTTCTTCTAGGGAAATAGCTTTCTAGTATTTTTGTTTAAAAATTTTAGATTTTTAATTATTTTTGAACGTATTTATTCAACGCTTTGCCTAAACACGGACAATCACTGACCTCTAATGGATCTCTTTGGCCAGCAATCAGGCAGATTAGGACGTCGTCGCGATCAAGCGGATTATAATAGTAAATGATGATATATATAACCTATTTGAAGGAGACAATAAAAGAGTGTGTCTTCTGCTTGAATTATAAATTTTTAATTAAACTATAGTCTCGTTATAAATAAATTAAAAATTTATAATTCCAGCAGAAGACACACTCTTTTATTGTCTCCTTCAATTTATAATATTCTGCTAATCTCGGCAAAAAATTTAATATAACCTATTTGTTAGAGACTCTAGTTTCGTCCTTCGTCATGATTTTTTTTTTAATTAGAAATATTCTATTCTTCTTCTATTTTTTAATTAGAAATATTCTATCTGTTATTCCTGGTGAGTTCAAATACCCGAATAAATGTCAGTAAATTATTTTTGTTTCAATAGTAAGCTCATAGCTCACTTCACAAAAGAATCTTAGAAATAAATCATGTATATTCATTATTATATAGGTATATTTTTATTTGCATCAAGCATTGATTTGTCCTTATAAACAAAATGTATTTGGAAAGTGTTATAATTTAATATCCAGACTTAGGAAGACCTTCACCTATCGAGTTTCCTAATTAATTAATGTTTTGATAATATAATGTACTAGCTGCAAGGCCCGCCTTCGGCGGCCCTCTTACTAGCCAGGGGGCACGCCCCCTGGACCCCCAGCCCTCGAACACCACCCTAACCCCCCATACCGCCCGAAACCCACCCAGAACCCCGCACCATGCCCAACCCCCGCCCCCACACCACCACCCCAACACTCCATTCCCCACCCTAACCCACTACCCCACCCCTAAAACCCCCTCCAGCACCCCCACTCCGCACCCGTTCACAACCCCCGCCCCCACACCACAACCCGCACCCCGCCCACCTCGGATCCCGCACCCCATCCACCCCGTGCCCTCCAACCCTGCGCACCACAGCCCCGCCTAACCCCTGGAACCCACCCCCGCTATGCCCCTGGACTCCACCCCGCACCCAGGTTTTGCATTTCTAGCCTTCTAGTGACCCACAGATTATGTATACAAAATTTGGTTGAGTTTGGCCCAAAAGAAAGAATTTTCATTTTTTAACCCCCCACATTTTGTGTGGTTAGTTTTTGCATTTCTAGCTCTCTAGGGGCCCAGAGATTATGTATACAAAATTTGGTTGAGTTTGGTCCAAGGGCAAGAGTTTATATTTTTCACCCCCCTCCCCCCTTTTGGGGAAATTTTTTTAAACAAAAGTTGTCAGAAATCACATCCCCTACAACTTTGTTTATTATATAATTTGCCGTAGGGTTAATAGTTTAGGAGTTATTTGATAATTTTCATTCGTGCGCCCCCCCCAAACCCCCTTCTGGGGTCAAAATATCAAAACGTTATATAGCTAAAAAACGTAAGTTAGAAGACATCTGATGTAAATATGAAATTTTATAATAATCCCTTCAGCCGTTTTTATGTGAATCGTGAGCAACTTTTCGGAAACCACTGAAACAGACATACATACAGACAGACAAACATTTTGTTAAGGGTGTTTTCGTTCATAACTTTGCTTGAAACGTGTGCAACCAAAATTTGGCGTGATTTGGAGCAATGTACAGACAAAACCTTAATTTTATATATATAGATTAATAAACAAAACTTGATAGGGTCGAGATCCAATTTCCGTGCATAGCTATTTTTAATAAAAAAATTAAAGTTGTTAATTTTATTACATAAATGTAGTTAATGTAGTTAGAGTTTCCGGATTAATATATTACCAATCGAGATTAAAATATGTATATAAAATGCCAAAGTTGGGTCGCCATCTATTTTCCAAGCATAAGTCCAGGTAGACAGGGTATCAGCAGGTAACTTCGACTTAGTATTTTGTAGTTATAGACTTTCCTTCATTGTTATATATGAAAATGTAGATAATTAAAAAAATATATATAATAAATAAATAAATTAATAAATCTAATAAATTTGATAAAATGGCTATGCAGGGAAATTGGATGTCGACCCTATCAATTTTTGTTTATTAATATTATATATTATCAAAATATTAATTTCATTAGGAAACTTGATAGGTGAAGGTCGACCTAAGTCGGGATCTTGTACTATTATTAATTAATTTTGTTTAATGTTAATTTGTTTTTCTTTTCGATGATTTTTAAATTTATTTATATCTCTACTAAATAAAACTAAAACGTTTACGTTTATCTGCATTTATTTTATCATATTAAAACAATATCCTTGGCGATTTCAATTGTTCAATTTGATCACTGGAAGCATCTCATCTAGCTCTCCTATCATGGCCTCTCTTATTCCCTTTTAACTTGCCCGTTCGAAGTCTCCAACTCTTAACAAGTTTTCGCGTCAACAACTTTTAACACTCTTTCTTTACTAAGAATTAGCTAACCTTATTTTCTATCTTTCTTAAGAGTCCCCGAACTCACCCAGCACTCAGCACTCACGCACCACTGGTTTCCAATCCCTCCTTATTCCAAGCACAAAATAAGAATTCAAATTATCTTACACTCTTGTTTATTTATTTTATTTTTTAATAGAAAAAAAATAATCATCTTTTAAAGAGAGAAAGATGAGAAGGTGATTTCTCATTATTTTTACATAATATATGCTTATTCACCTCATTTAATATTTTAACACATAAATTGAATTTTTTTTTATTAAAAAAGAAAAATTAATGTAAAAAAATTATAAAAATGTGTGAAATTGATATTGGAATTAAAAACGAAAAAAAAATTAAATATGATATGAAATATATATAATCCAACACTATTATCTGGAGGAGATGAGTCGCGGTCTTAAAATATGCTGACATCATAAGCCTTAAGTCTTTACTTCTATATATATTATCATTAGAAAATTGAAGAAAAAAATCTTATTCACGCCTACTTTTAAAGACTTCATTATTTATATTAAAAAATCTCATTGCGAGTTTGTTGCACTTGGCAAATGACGTTGGCAAATTTGTCAAAAACTAAGATTGTCGAATTTAAGCTGAAAAATTCCATCTGATGAAAAATTAAATTCTCTCTATGAAAATATTTTATCTTAAAGTTGAAAGTAAAAATTAAAAAATTATTTAATAATGAATGTTTATTTTAAAATACTTAAGTACATAAAAATAAACATATTAAAACTTTTTTAATTTTTCTAGTTTTCATTGTTTTATACCAAAGGGAATTTTAAAAATTATTTATTAGAATTTTTTTTTAATATTTATTCAAAAGAGCACAAAGTCAGCCACGACATCTCAGAATAGCGAATCTATATAGTTTCTCATTAAACATTTCAGACTTTTCAAATTATTGAATTTAAAATTTACATTTTAAATATTAAACATTTTTTATGGACTTAAAAATTATTGTATTTTTGTGTACCCGAGGCGTGCAGTCCATGGATGCTGTGGATGCGGCGTATCCCTAAAATTTCAAACATTTAGAATATTTTCATAAATATCAAGTTCAAAATTTCAAGGGGATCTTTACATTTTCAAATTATTATCCATTATTTCAAATATTTCTATAAAAAACATTTTTTGTTTTGAAAAGTATATTGGTTCTCGAAATGAAATAAAATTGTTCCATAGTTTCAAGGGGTAATTAAAATGAATGATTTTTCCGAAAAGGGTCTGTTTAGAAGGTGTGAAATCCGAAACTGGTAGATATATCTTCTAGTTCAAGCATGACAAAGACAAGTCCAAACGACTTTTAGTTGAATCAAAATTGTTCTCGCTGAGGAACTATTAACATGGAAATAATACAAAAAGGAATAAATAAAGATGATTCGAGAATCTTTAGACTAATCCATTTCTAAGATCTCTCAATAAATAAGATCGGAAATAACTTAAGAGTGCTATAGACAAGTCATAGTTTACTGATAGTTATAGAATTAGAAGAAATTTAAGATGTTCTTATATAGGACAGACTGATTCATTGTAGAAGATATGTCGATTTCCATCTCAGAGACTGTGGAGTTTAAGTCATAAGATTTAATTTCTGACTCCTAAACTCACTCACATAAAGCATCATCCATTTTTGGGTCATAGGTTCCAAAATATATTTTTTTAAAAATTGAAAAATAACGAAAATGATGCCGTATTCGCTGAAATTTGCAAAAAACAAAGGGAAGATTAAAATAAAATTTTTATAAAATTTTAATAAAACTATATATGTAATTTCAAATATTTTGAAAAATTAGGTCGCCTTTTTGGTTGTACAATTGTGCACTATATATAAGGTTGCATAATCATTAAGTAAATTGTTTGTAACAAGCTCACAGGATGATTTTAACTTCGAAAGTATCTCATGCACATATTAAGGTTGGAGAACTTATCTTGAGAATTTAATCCTTTTTTTATTAAATACAAACATTTTGGCACCATAATGAACTTGCCACAAGATTTTCTTTTTCTGTTATCGTGGGTATCTTAATCTATATCACATTTAGATATTTATCATTTATCATTAGCGTTCCGAGTCTTGAAAAAGTACATCCAGTAATTCTCATTTGGAAAGCTAAAATTGTTGATTTTAAAAAAGGTACACGAAGTAAGTGAAAGTCTTGTAGCGTATACACCATGATTTTTTTTAAATTAATTAAAAACTAAAAAAATATTTCCCATCTTTACTCATGCGTTCGTAAAATCAATCTATTCCGGTTGTTGATTATGGTTTAGAAGCCTAAAAAAAAGTTAAACAAACTTTGATGTTGAAACAAAAATACACAAATCATAATCGTATTATTATTATCATCGTTTTTTTTACTTGAGTAATTATAATAAATTTGAGAAATAATTTGCTTTTGTTCTCTTCGCATTTCTATATAAAATACTTGTCCTCTTTATAAATGTTAAGTCGGCCGCTCTAAGAGGTTCCTGGGCAGCTTTTGTCTTTCATATAATCACTTTTTACTGGTTATTTAAAATTTTTTATTGTTTATCTTTGTCATTCATTTTTTTCTAATTTTCCTGTATTATGAATGAGAATTGTTTCTTTGAGTGGAAGGAACAAAAACGTTAAATGACCAAAAAAATGCTCTGATTTAATCCTATGATTGTTTTTGAAAAACGTGGAGAAATAATTATAATAAACAGTCAAAAGATACTTAACTTTTGCTTAATTGCAAATGAATGAATGAAGTGGTTTAATATTTTAATAAGTAAGTGAATTCAGTAAAAAGAGAACAAACATTGTTAATTTAATTTCTTAAGCTCTCTTCAGATTTCGAGTGACTGTTCGATCTCTTAAAATCAAACCAATAATTAGAAGAAAAAGTGAAAAAATTTTCAAGGGTCGGTACCTGCAGCAGGAATATGATAAATTGAGATCAGCTAAGATTAGAGCCGTCTTTGTAATAAAATTAAATATTCACTCTATTCAAAATTTTCTATTTTTTGATTTAATTGTTTAAAGGTAATTTGGTCAGTACATGAGTGTTTTTATTTTTATTATTTTTTATTTATTTTTTCTGTTGAAATTCCATAAAATTATATAAATATAACAGTAGATTTATTCATATGGAGAAACCATTGGGATTGTCCTACGCTTGATTCAAATATAAACATTATATATCTATATCCTATTTATAACGTATATAAATATCTATATATATATATAATTTATTTATTAAAGACTATAGTTTCAAAAAAAATTTCATTTATTTATTCAATTATTTGATGCTTTGAGGCGATTCGCCTCATAGAGCCAGATAACAAAAAGTAACATAATAGTATAAGGAGACTTATTTAGAGTACAGCTTAGTAACACATATAATATAATATAATTTATAATATACATAGTAATATACGGTATAGTAATATAATATGTACAAATCGCAGCCCCTCCAACGACCCGCATCATCACCATATTTATAACCAAAAACGCAGAAAATTAATTAAAATCTGGTTCATAAACAAAGAAGTTATGCCTGAACAAACATAACAAAAAAGGTCCAATACCAATGACAATTTATATTTTTACAAATCGGAAACTATACTGAACCCAATGCAAAAAAATGATCAAAATCGGTTCACAATTGGCGAAGATATCAGGTAACATAGACACACAAAAAAAAATCAGTCGAATTGAGAACCTCCTCCTTTTTTGAAGTCGGCTAAAAAGACCGAAAATGAAAGTCAAGCCTTCAAAAATTATAGTCTCTAACACATCATTTATATATGCATATAAATATACATTAACATATAAGTATTGTGAAAAAAATCTATAGATTGTTTTGTGTACCTATGTATGTCAACAAATACAAATCTTTTCTAATACAATCTAGAAAAGTTTATTAAAAATCCAGACCTTTCAGGTGAAATTCTCCCTTTATCAATGGAATTTCAAAAAATTTAATAAAATAGTTTCTTAAAAAGAAATTTTCAATTTGTTTATAGTTGCTATTTTCCAAATTTTTCAAATTTCCATTGATAAAGGGAACATTTCTCTTGAACCTGATTTTTAATAAACTTTCATAGATTGTTTTATAAAAGATTTGTGTACCTATTTATTTATATATCGTATAGATATTATGATTATTTACATCAAGAAGAGAATAACCTCATTGATTTTCTAATATCCAATCATACATTATTATAAAGCTAAAAATTCACAAATAAATTTTTCATATTATGAAATATGATATTATGATATATTCGTTATATATATATATTACATATATACATTACATTGCGCATGCTATACAAATAGTGGAATTTGAATAACACAATATAATAAAAAAATTTAAAATTAATTTATTTAAATAAAAACAATTGTGTTTTGAATTTCGAAAGTGTCTGTAAGTATATGTTTCCTATTCCCGATAAAACACGACACTCGTAGAGAAATATTGTTTTTTACTAAAATGTCTGTATGTATTTAAAAAATAAAAATTTATTTTAGAATTTTTAGCTTTATAATAATGTATGATTGGATATTAGAAAATCAATGAGGTTATTCTCTCTGATGTAAATAATCATAATATCATGAATATATATGTAATGTATATGTACATACATTTATTATATATAATATGAAATTTTCAATTTCGTTTATAGTTGCTATTTTCCAAATTTTTCAAATTTCCATTGATAAAGGGAACATTTCTCTTGAAACTCTGATTTTAATAAACTTTCATAGATTGTTTTATAAAAGATTTGTGTACCTATTTATTTATATATCGTATAGATATTATGATTATTTACATCAAGAAGAGAATAACCTCATTGATTTTCTAATATCCAATCATACATTATTATAAAGCTAAAAATTCTAAAATAAATTTTTCTTTTTTAAATACATACAGACATTTTAGTAAAAAACAATATTTCTCTACGAGCGTCGTGTTTTATCGGGAATAGGAAACATATACTTACAGACATTTTTTCGAAATTCAAAAAACTCAATTGTTTTTATTTAAATAAATTAATTTAAATTTTTTTATTATATTGTGTTATTCAAATTCCACTATTCGTATAATAAATCAAGCGCAGGCAATTAATAGTATAAAATTCGCCAGAAACTGTAATTAAGGAGGTTCTTTCGCTACAATCCACACAAAAAGTTTCAGCCTCGTAACCACTCTATAAATATGAACGGAACTAAAATTTTATGTTATGTTTTTTAATGTGACTGTACCACTCACACTACGAAATGTCTATATGGATACACACATACTTGCCGGATCGTTTTCAAGCCATTGATCTTATATCCCCTCCACTAAAAATAATCGCACAAATATGTTGTTGTTTTTTTTATCAAAACTAAGATTTAAATAATTTCAATTTTTTTTAAGTTACTCCGAATATATTATTGTAACAAATATTAGTTTTTCATCATGATGGTGAAAGTCCTTCAATGAAAAAAATAAAATAATGATCATTTCCCCACACTTTCCATATCTACCATTTGTAAAAAATGTCATTTTTAATTGCAATTATTTCATGTTTGCTGTTGTAAATCGTCTTCAAATTTCAACAGTGTGTGTATTATGCTTTTAATGACTTATATTCCAAGTTTGAAAGACTTCTTGAATTTTTGGATTTGTGAAAGAACTACCTTAAGGATATGAGATGTCAAAGAGTTGGCACGGAACAAGATCGTAAGGGGAGAGGAGACGAGTGATTGCGTCAAACCAATCTTAGGACTGTGTACCCAATGATGATGTAAGTAAAATGTATCTATTTACAAATAGGAAAAATTGATTAGATTCTGCCCTTATTTTTAATACATAAAACCGCTAAAATTGAGTGAAAATTCAGCAGTCAGATTGGTGGTATTAATAAACTATACTTTACGTCTAATTAATCTTTCTAGTTTAAACCTTTCTCTGAAGAGTATGCTGAATCGTTTACTTTATTTTTTCTATTTTGATATTATTTGCTTCATCTTTAATTACTTTGTTATGGCCCATCAATCTCGAGGACACATTGCGATGTTATTGGCGGTTTTCTCTTCAAACTCTAGAATGTCGATGCCTTTAGAATAGACTGATTAATGCCAAAGGGGAAACACTAAGGGCTTACAACCCTCAATCTCTAAAGACACAGCAACTTGAGTAACCCAACAAAACATTGTCTGCTCTCATACAAAAGCATCCTCAACAATATATAACTAGAAAAAATTTAATTAATGAATTTTTGACAAGAGAATTCCTATCACATCGCGCCCTAATGAACTAAGCTTTATTGATTACGCGGTAATCATCTAATGAACTTATTTTTCCGCCAAGCCTATTTTGACTGTATAATAAAGAGCGAGGGTTTTCAAGTGTTTCTTGCGCCGTGTATTTTGAAGTCGTAATCCATCAATATAAAGCTGGGTCGTCTTAAGGAAGAAGACTGCTTTTATTTTTGTTCCAAAAAATAAGAAACCCGGCTGGGGAAAGGTTTTAAGATATACTCGAGAGTTAACAGACGGGAACTTTCACAGCATTCTTACTTAATCTTTGATCATTAAACCTAGAAGGCTTAATATTAAATTAAATCCCTTGAATAGGTAAATATTTTAGAATACATGTATAGGCAATTTAGCTATTTTCACTTTGACTTCTCTCTGGATTGTACCGAAAAATTAAATTAAATCGATTTGTTTCCTTATTTATTGTATATAAAAATGTCCCAAACGTGGCGACACTTTTTTTAAATTAAATTGATGAAAGAAGAAGTTACACCAAAGAGGTGCATCCCCTAAAGGTCTGAGTTGTCCCCTCCATCGTGAAAAGAAGAAGAAGAGGGGATATTATGGGCTGGGTAGGAATCGAAGATATCTGTGGATGCGTATCTTAAACAGCTGAAGGTTATAAGTTGCGGGGAAGACAGTAAGTGGAAGCGAGTTCCAGTCTCTGAAGGTCATAGGGATAAAAGGGTTGGCGAAAGCGCTGGTTCGATTTTTATCCAATTTGACAGCGAAGGGCTGATGAGCCTTCGAAAACCGCGTGTTTCTCGTAAAGAGGGCTTTAGGGGAGATAATTGATTTCAGCTAGACTGAACAGACACTATGATAGTATCTGTAGTACAAGGAAAGGGCAGAAACGGTTCTTCGGTGAGCCAGGGAGTCGAGTGAGTTTGTTAGGGCCGGGTCTCCTATTAGTTTAATTGATCGTTTCTAAATTGCATCCAGAGTGGCAAGATAATGCTTCGAGGGCCCTCTCCACAGACTTTTATCAAAACAACCCTTTAAAAAAATCGTAAGTGTCCTGATGCTCGATGGAAAAGTTTTTAAGCAAATATTATTTATTTCTCTCTAAAAATATTAATATAAAATCCCGAATCCACTGTTAAACAATAGTATTAATTTTTGTCTTATTTGTCAAAATAATATTATAGAGCTTTTTTTTCCTTTTGCTTCCTATTTTCAAAATAGTCGGACTATTTTGATTAAAAAAAAATAGCTAATTTACCTCGTAAGTGAACATTTATGTTTTTTTTCTGTTAATGATTGTGTGATTGGGTAGTGTATATTTTTAATCATTAATAGATGGTCATAACACCTGTAAAACTTATATTATCTTGGAGTTGGTGGTGTTTCACAAAGAGGAAAAATAAAATAATCATTATATATATTTTTTTAAGTTAACTATTTTATTTTTCCTTTTTGTGAAAGACCACCAACTCCAATCTAATATAATTTTTATAATGTTTCATTATAAACCAACACCGCGTTCCCTAAGTTTTACCTAAAGATCTGTATTTGTTTTTGTAAATTTGTAATGGAATTTATTACAATTAGATGATTATTTATTATTTTATTTAAAAGATGATTCCTCTAAAATGTTGTCTTTTTAATTAATGAAGAAAAGGTAAGTGAAAATCACTTGACGCGAACGCTAGTTTTTTATTAAACATTCTCAAATCAATTGGGCATGTCTTGAATAAGTTTTTATTTTATTTGAAATTATTTTCTTTTCTGATATCTAATCAAGTAACGGGACTCTTTTCCCTTTGCTCTTTTTTTGCATTGAAATGAATTTATTTCATTTCGAGTCGAACAACCAGCGGGGCAAGTGCGTAATACATGTAGTTGTTTTTTCTCTGTGTCGCGTTTTGTTGACTAGTGCTTTATGGAAAATTGTTCAAATCTTCATGTACTTATAGCCAAGGTAAACATTTAAATACAATTTTAAAAATATTTTGTATAATTTAGTGATTCCAAAAATAAAATTTACACACGGATAATTGAATTTTGAATTAATAGTATCCTAAGTGACCACAGTCTAATTGTACATAATTTGATTAAAGGGGGTGGAATTTTAGAGCCGTCCATAAATTACGTCCCTCATAAGGGAGGGGGGGTGATCTCAGAATTGTTACAAAATGTAACAGGGGGCCTGAGGATCTTAAAAATTGTGATGACAGAAAAGTCAAATTAAAAATTTTTCAAAATTTTCAAATATATATTTTTAGATTTCAAGTTATTATTATTCCAAACTGAAAATATTGGTAAAATAAATCTAGACAAAAAATTGTAAGAAAGCAATTTTTATCAAAAATACTTAAAACGTGATAGTGTGACGTCACAATCCCCCTGTGTCTCAATGAAAATCTAACAGAATGTGACACAGTGGGAGTGGGAGTGGGGTCTAAAAATCTTGAAATTCGTGTGTCGTAATTTATGGACGGCCCCTTTTGGGTAAATGGTTTTAGCAATAAAAGCATCCTTGGCAGTCCACAGACTAAATGTACAAAATTTTGCAGTGATAGGTTAAAGGAGCTAGTTTTTTTTATATAAACTTTTGCAGATTATCGTTTTTCTATCTTTACGATCCTAATTAATACAACCACATTCGAATCAAGAATTTACGCATTTAAAATAATAAATACTATTATCAGATTAAATGAAATCTCTGTATGCATTATACATAAACACATAGGTATAGCATATAGCAAGTGAAGGCAAGCTACTTAACTTGTTTATTTGTTAAATCAAAACGAGAGACTTTGCATCTAGTTGGCATGAGTCGTGATGAGGAAGGAGGTGAATTTTCCCTCCATCTCTTACTTTCTTAATAGCATTAAGCTCTTTCAAGGATTGCATCGTTAAACCAACATCAAGAGAATCTTTTAAAATAGGTCAATTCTTAATTAAAATGTAACATTACTTAATCCAGTCAAAAATTCTATTAACACACTTTGCATCCATTTTTTGTTTCTTTTTGTTTGGGTTTAGCAATCGATTTCTCCCTTAAATTGATTCATTACTCGGGACGCACATGAGGCAGGACACTGTGAATAAAAATGTTTAAAACATGGAGAAATATATATCATTTTGGACCATGATTTTGTTCTAATTCTAAAGTCTGAGTCACTGTATATCTGAATTACGATAGTCACGATAAGTCAAGAAAGAAAACTCGTAGAACGTTTTTTCTGGGGTCGAAATGTTGGTATTTTCAACGCGGAGAATTGATTAGCTTTCTTTAGCTTCAAAACTACTTGTCTAAAATTGCATATAAAAATAATTTTTAAGAAAAAAATAAAAACCGACTTCAAAAAATTAAATACAACAAATAAAATACACTAAAAGGTATAAAATAATTATTATCTTATTTAGTTACAACTAAACGACGAAATATTAACATGAAATTACTTTTTGAAGTCGGTACCAAACAAACTATACCTATAAGCGAGCGTACCCGCCAAACGTACTAAGTAAGATCCGTCGAGTGCGATTCATAAAAGGTATATATTTGGCACCAACTTCAAAAAGTAATTTCATGTTAATATTTCGTCGTTTAGTTGTAACTAAATAAGATAATAATTATTTTATACCTTTTAGTGTATTTTATTTGTTGTATTTAATTTTTTGAAGTCGGTTTTTAATTTTTTCTTAAAAATTATTTTTATTTTTCTCTTTTTAACCGACTTCAAAAAAGGAGGAGGTTCTCTATTCGATTGATTTTTTTTTTTGTGCCTATGTTACCTCATATCTCCGCCAATTGTCAACCGATTTTGAAATTTTTTTTTGCATTGGGTCCAGTCTAGCTTCTGATTGGTCCCATTTTTTTCGATTTTTTCCATAGGTATTGAGACCTTTTTTATTAGGTTTGTTTAGACCTAACCTCTTTGTTTATGAACCGATTTCGATGGTTCTTTTTTATCCGAAACGGGGTGTCTTAGGGATGGTGTCATATTAATTTGGTCAAGTTCTGATGATATGATCACTATTAATGACATCACTAAAAAGAGAAAAATAAAATAATTTTTAAGAAAAAAATAAAAACCGACTTCAAAAAATTAAGTGCAACAAATAAAATACACTAAAAGGTATAAAATAATTATTATCTTATTTAGTTACAACTAAACGACGAAATATTAACATGAAATTACTTTTTGAAGTTGGTGCCAAATATATACCTTTTATGAATCGCACTCGACGGATCTTACTTAGTACGTTTGGCGGGTACGCTCGCTTATAGGTATAGTTTGTTTGGCACCGACTTCAAAAAGTAATTTCATGTTAATATTTCGTCGTTTAGTTGTAACTAAATAGGATAATAATTATTTTATACCTTTTAGTGTATTTTATTTGTTGCATTTAATTTTTGAAGTCGGTTTTTATTTTTTCTTAAAAATTATTTTTTTAGTGATGTTATTAATAGTGATCATATCATCGGAGCTTGACCAAATTAATATGACGCCATCCCTAAGACACCCCCTTTCGGATAAAAAAAGAACCATCGAAATCGGTTCATAAACAAAGAGGTTAGGTCTAAACAAACCTAATAAAAAAGGTCTAATACCTATGGAAAAAAAACGAAAAAAAATGGGACCAATCGGAAGCTAGACTGGACCCAATGCAAAAAAAATTTCAAAATCGGTTGACAATTGGCGGAGATATGAGGTAACATAGGCACAAAAAAATTCATAGAGAACCTCCTCCTTTTTTGAAGTCGGTTAAAAATATCTTCTTTTTTTGAATAATTTAAAAGATATTTTAAATCGTTGTTATTCTAAAAGGATAATAAATAAACTGGAATATTTTCAATTCCATTTAATTAATTGGTTTAATTATTATATTAAAACCCTCATTAATAATTCTATACAAATATTCTTATAAATTAAAATTAATTAATTTAAATTATGAATAGATAATTATTAAATCAAAAAAAATGAAATTTTATCTATAGAGTTTATTAAATTAAATTTTTAATCTACCATAGAGGGTGTAATCGTGCATGAAAAAAGTTTTTTGCTTCGTTTTTTCAAAATACCTCAAAAACGGATCAAACTTCATATTTTGATAAAGTGTGAATATCAAACCGAAATTTCGCATAAGCACTCTATAACCTCTACGACCTTAAGTAAATGACTATTGATGTTAAAAGAATAGTGGCCTATAGGAGAGTCAAAAATAATTAAAATGATAAAATTTTCAAACAAAAATAGTTGAAAGCTATTTATTTACCCTAGAAAAGGAAAAATGATTAATTGGTAACAAGTGCTGCCAGTACAAACATTAGTTTTTTGTTTACCATCTTATGCAATATTAAGTGCTTTATTTAAATATTATTCGCCATTTCAATTTTGAATAATTATTCTGGGCATGATTGAAAACTGTACAGCTTACTCGTTTGTTTTAGTTATATTTTTGAACACGAGATTGTGTAGTGTCAAGAACCATTTACTAAATAGTGGTCTTTTTGTTTTCACTTTGATCACTTCTCTTACTTCATACCTCCATGAGGAAAATATTTATAAAAATAATTTTTAAGAAAAAATAAAACCAACTTCAAAAAATTAAATGCAACAAATAAAAATACACTAAAAGGTATAAAATAATTATTATCTTATTTAGTTACAACTAAACTACGAAATATTAAGATGAAATTACTTTTATTAAATTACTTTATGAATCGCACTCGACGGATCTTACTTAGTACGTTTGGAGGGTATGCTCGATTATAGGTATAGTTTGTTTGGTACCGACATCAAAAAGTAATTTCATGTTAATATTTCGTCGTTTAGTTGTAACTAAATAAGATAATAATTATTTTATACCTTTTAGTGTATTTTATTTGTTGCATTTAATTTTTTGAAAGTTTTATTTTTTTCTTAAAAATTATTTTTTTTTCTCTTTTTACTGATGTTATTAATAGTGATCATATCATCAGAACTTGACCAAATTAATATGGCACCATCCCTAAAATACCCCCTTTCCAATAAAAAAAGAACCATCGAAATCGGTTCATAAACAAAGAAGTTAGGCCTGAACAAACCTAACAAAAAAGGTCTAATAACAATAAAAAAATGGGACCAATAGGAAGCTAGACTGAACCCAATGCAAATTTTTTTTTCAAAATCGGTTGACAATTGGCGGAGATATGAGGTAACATAGACTAACACAAAAAAAAAAAAAAAAATTCAGTCGAATAGAGAACCTCCTCCTTTTTTGAAGTCGGTTAAAAATACAATATATTTAGAAACATAATGTGGTTAATCTATAAATTTTAATAACTATCTCAATTTAAGCAGTAGTTCATCTTTATTGCACACGTTTTCGAAATTCTAGTTATTTATAAAATAATTATTATCGAGCCCCCGTACATTCTCCCAAATGATTCACGTGTTTGTTTAACCCCTTTAGTTCATATATTTCAATTCCTATTCGAATTCAAACTAACAAATATGAATAAAACATAAGTTTTTTTTTTCATTTAAGGAACAAACTTTTGACCTGGGACTCGATATTGAATGAGTTGCTAACTTTGTGTGCAAACTCCCTTTTTTTTTTTTTTGTTGCCTGTATGTCCCCTGTTATAAAAACGAAAACATTCCTAGAGAAAACAATAGATAAAATTTGTTTCCCATTGCAAACTGCAAACGGGGACTATTTATTTGCGATCGAAGGCCGGCAAAAAAATACACGATATGAATTCAAAAGAGATCGACGTTTTTTAATGTAACCAACAAATCTTCTTTTATTGGAGTAATTTTTGTAAATAGAATTCACGTTTCGTTCATTAGCAATCATAAAATGAACTAAAAAGAAGTAAAATGGAGGCAATATTGGCGAAATAACCAATAAATATCTAATGAATAGTTTTTATTCGAAAAGTTACTAGAAGATTTTTTTCCTCATTTTTATTTCTATATTATGATAATAGTAACCATTTCCACTTTATAAATAGCCAAACTTTTTAATCAGAATATTTTATGTAAAGATGGTTTGATAACTAATATAGACAATAAGTATACTTTCATAGAAAATTTATTTGCTAATAAAACGAAGAACGGTTTAGACTTTAGGCTACTTGATTAAGAATTTTTTATTTCTAAAATATATTGTAGTAAATAAGAAACATTTTTGGAATTATCTTTAGGAAGATATTAAAAGATTTTATAAAGAGCGATTGCCATGTGCTTGACGAAAATAAACATATAGGTACATTAAGGGTGGTACTTAGTTTGGATATTTTAGAATTTTTATACTGCCAGAGGCTCATATGGTTCGAAATAAATAAAAGAAAATATCCCGCAAGATTCAAGTCTCTATCTCAATTTTAACCTTTGCCCCACAGCGATGTAAGTTTTCCAACTAAATAACATGGGGTTTTTAGCAATGAACGATACATTTTTTATTCCAGCCAAAGCAATGGTTCGAAAGATTTAAAACTTTGTAGACTTTATACTTATAATAGTAACTATCGTTCAGAATTTTTATAGAATTTTATCTATTATAATTTTGAACTATATAACTTAATAACGCTAAGAAATAGCAGTATTCTATCTAGCTGTAACTCCAAAATTATAATAGATAAAAATCTGTAAAAATTCTGAAGAATAGCTGCTATAATGCTTAAGTCTACAGAGTTTCAATGTTTTTGAACCATTACTTTGGTCAGGGGGATTCGGGTTGTTCGAGCTGGCTAAGGCGCTGGTCCCGCTTCAGCATCTTTGATGATGATATTCAAACGGGAGGCCCGGGTTCGAGCCTTGCTAACGTATAAAATTTCGACCGGCTAAAACTCGGCTCCCTCACTAACACTACTAAAATTTTACTGATGTGCTGTCTTAATGAGCTGGGTTCCAGTGACAATAAATAAATTAAAAAAATAAAAATACTTTGTCCAGAATAAGAAATTGATAGTTCAATGCCAAAAACCCCATGTTATTTAGATGGGAAACTTGGGTCGCTCTGGGGCAAAGGTTAAAATTGAGATAGAGAATTTAAACTTGCAGGATATTTTGTTTATTTATTTTGAACCATATGAGCCTAATACAACCACACTTTAGAGATCCCCCTCAACGCATCGAACAAGTTTTGAAAAATCCCACCAAGAACTTAGTTAAAGCAGTGCATCAATTTTTCATCCGTTCTAATATCAAGATCTAAAGAGTACTTTGTTATTAATATTATTTATTTTGTTAATTTAATTTTTTTTTAACATATATATTTTATATATGTATGTAAGAATTAAGTATAATCTATTAATTTTGTATTTTGTAATTGTATTTTGTAATTCCTTTTTGTTTTTTGAGTTTTATTGTAAAGTGGTTTTATAATTTTTTTTTATGTAATTTAAAGTGAATGGCCTCTGGTCACCTAATAAAAAAATAAATAATAAAAAACCATATGAGCCTCTCGCAGCATAAAAATCCGAAAAATCCAAAATAAGAACCAGCCTAATAACATATATCTACCTATACACCTGTATCATTGAGTTTTGGTGGTTTCCCAAAAAAGATAAACCATGAACAGGGAATAGGCCAATTTATGACAGTCCAGAGCCTACAAAAAATCATAAAATTTTTCGAGTTATAGGATTTTTTTTAAACTCTTTTAAATTTTTATCAAATAAGCAGCATGACATTTCTTATAATACTTATTCAGGTATATCAATGGTTTCTCCAAAGTTCGGACTTTTATACCATTATAGTATTTCAAAAGGGTTATAATATAATTATAATTTCTATTCTTGTTAAAAGCAAGTTTATTGAATCAACCTATTTTAGCTATATACCTATAAGCTATATTCAACGACCCGAATTGATTGCTTTTACGAACGCATGACTGGAGACGAGAAATAATTTTTTTAATTCATTAAAAAAAATATATAATAGAATTCTACCGGTCTAATGGTAGAGAACTTTGAGTTTGAAAATGTATTATACATGCCTAAATTCACTTTTAACCTGTCCTGTGGCAGAGTGAGTAGGTTTGTTTGTCCAATAATTCGATGAGCTGAAAAAATAAAACAAATACATCGTATGTCGACTTTACTGCAAAAAATCATTAATCTCTATCTCTATTTTAAATTTGCCAATTTCGGCGAACCAATTTTTTTTCAATTAGGACGGCTATTCTTAACATAATATAATAGTGAAATGTCAGTATATAGAGCGGATAGGGAAGAATTTAATTTCCTCATAAAGTAAACTTGTGATGCGAAATTTCAAACCCATCACTTTCACTTAGTAGCTAGGGAAAGTAAATATAGGATAAAAGGCTTCCGAATATTCTTCTTTCTCACTTGAAAATCACTTTGTATTGTTTAATGCTCTAATGTGTTTATTTTTTTTTCTCTCTCTCTCTTTCAATAGGTGTCAAATTAAATTCCTATCAAATGCAATTAATATTTAATTTAAGGAATGTTTCCCCTTGGAGAGCTAATCCCCCCTCGTATCGTTTGGTCATCCCATCAAAAGGCAAGGCAGCCAAAGAGAGGGAAGTATTCCCTTTTCGAAGTGAACCGGATAAATCCATTATTCACTGGGAGTTTTTTCTTTTTGGTGTTTCGAGTGATTGCCCAATTTGTTTTTGTGCCATTGCGACACGTGTCAACCTTTGGATGTCCAACCTCCCTCCCGTTTCGGATACCCTGGTGTCAAACACCGCCATGTTTAATAGGGAACATATGCACTCACTGCACCATTGAATATATTACATTTTACTGATCCAAAACAAATGATTGTACCCTTTTATCTCGATTTCTTTTGAATGTCGTAACAGAATCCGAATCGTTGAATAAAAATGGGCAACTTATCATTGTTACGATATGTGGGAGTGACATTTGGAATTAACATCCGATCTGAAAAAAAAGGTAGAAAAATGATAATATTTGTTGATATTAAATTCGATTGGTGGTTTAATTTTTTAATACCTGGAAGACCGAACTTCGCTCTGGTTTTAGTTATTGTTTATTTGAACAGCTAACTGTTTTGTTTTGAATTAACTTCATGATTCTTTCATTCAACCAATTTTTCGTTATTTTTTAACAAAATTGAGACCTACTTACTATATAAAATATGTATATTGTAAGTCATATTTCAAGATAGGTTTCACAAAATAAAACATATATTTGTTACCTACCTTAAAATTGGACTTCATTTTTATTAAAAATGTTTCATCATGAATGGACAACTCTTTAAAAATTATATAAAATATATTTTTAAATAACTTCTTGATTATTTTTTTCTTCTTCTTCTCCTTGTTTTTAAACCTATAGGTTTGTTTCTTCCAGATCGTCATACCATCTTTTCTTGGGACGACCTCTACTTCTTATTCCAACCATCATTGTAATTAAGTACCTTGAGGACCACAAAAAAGGTCATATATAGTTTTTTGTAAAATTGTGTTTTAAAGTACTTTATTTTAGAATAAGATAGTACATTGGATAAAGTTTAGCAACGATCCGTTGCAGTTTATTTTTTTAATTTTTGTTTTTAAATGTACTTAAAAAAAATAGATAGTTTTTTTAAATCTTTGTTGCATTATTAAATACCTCTTCAACGATAATGTTGTTAGAACTCTATTATCTATGCTATTAAGAATGGATGACATTCAAAAATCTGACAAACAGTGCCGCCAACAAATGTTTAGTTTGCTAGTTTAGTTCTTTTATTGTTTGGCAAGCTATGTTGGCTATACAGATTTGGTTTTAGTTTTTCGTGAATTTTCCAATTTTCCGGGCAACTTTTCCGATTTTTTTTACGTATTAACCTGAAATGGACTATTACGAACATTTAAAAAAAAATTAGCCTTATCGGCCCAGGCATTTGAGAGATCTGCGCTTACAAAGAAAAAGAAATTCATTTTTATTATATAGATTATTAATATAAGATTAGAAACCATTTTTAAATCCCTAAAATTTCAAACATTTAGAGTATTTTCATTAAGGTCGAATTCAAAATTTTAAGTGGATCTTTAAATTTTCAAATTATTATCCGTTATTTCAAATATTTCAATAAAAAAACTTTTTTGTTTTGCAAAGTAAATTGGTTCTCGAAATGAAATAAATAAGGTTGTATAAGCAATAAGTAAATTTTTTGTAACAAGAGGCCCACAGGATGATTTTAACTTCGAAACTAGCTCACGCAATATTAAGGTTGTAGACCGCTGACCTACTCTATAAAAATATATCAAATTTATAGGCCCACGATAAAACATGACTCGTAGCAGCGAATTTCAGAATGTTTAACTACGATAAAACAAAAAGCTAAGATAAAAAAATATCATTATTTCTTAAGTAATTGTGATTTTAGAATAAAAAAAATCATTTTCTAAAATTATTTTTTAGAGAATTCAATACCAGGAGTAAAAACAAAGGGAGGATTTTAAACAGCTAACTTCTATGTTGGAACACTTATGATTATGATTTTTTTTATTTGAAAATATAATAATCCTTAAATTTAAAACAACTTTTCCAATTTATCAAAAATTGAATGCCTTATTAAGCAAAAATAATCCTACCTCTTTTACTTAGTAAATAAATGAAACGATGTAAATCATAATATTCATTCAAGGAATTTCAATTGAAATTTCTAGAGTATTGAATTTTAGAAAACCTTTGATTTTTTTCGTTATTGTTATAAAACATTAATGAAACCTAAATAAAGGACGATTAAATGTTGAAGAATTATATTCGAATGCGTATTTGATTTTTTGTTTAAGGTATTGTATGTTTATACACGCGCTCGTGATAACAATAAAAAAGGCAAAGTTATGAATATTTCAGCTATAACTCTAGTATGTTTCCCTAAAACTGTTATTACCCAACAGAACACAACTCCACCTGGTTTTTGAAAAATTCAAAAAATAAAAAGTGAAGGCGGATGACTATATTCATCAATCAGAAAGCCTCCGGGAGAGGTGGAGGGAGCGGTTGTTTTCTGAATGTTGGGGGCTAAACCAACCCCCACAATGCCGTGGGGGTAGAGAGGGAGGGTATTTCGGGAAATGTCATCGGCAGATTGCAGCTCCGTCGAGGGGTGGATTCCATCTATGTATGTAGATGTTAAGGGGGATGTCAACTACGGGTGCTACATGTCCTCGAATTATGCCCCATGCACTCTCTCCCTCCCCCGTTTATATGAAGCTAAATGCGATTCGGAGAGTTCAATCCAGCAAAATACAATTTGGTCGATTTATGAATAGTAGTTTAACAAAAATAAAATAATGTAATACTCTAAGAATTTTATTTCTTCCTATTTAATATGAGAGGTTTCTTCTCAAAAGATAGAAATACAGTCGCAAGGTGAGTTTAAAGAAATGATAATAAAGGGAAAATTGAAAACTTTTCAATTCTCGGTTCGTTCACTAGAAATTGTTTGGTAATTTTTTTGTCAGAGAACGATTTAAGTTAGAAAGATGAAAGATGTCAGTGCAATTTTTCCCAAAATGTTACCCTTGATAAAATATCGAATTAAAATTATAATAATTATTTTATTAATAAAAACAATTATAATTTTTCTTTTTTTTAATATTTTTTCTTTTTTAATTTCAACAAGACACGCTACATTATTATTTTTTTAAATTAAGAAAAATTTTCAAGTCCATAATGGGTTGTGAAGTCTTAACCAAATTGCTGTACTTATGTCATATTATGTTGCTTTGTCTGTATTTCTATTGCTTTTTTTTAATGCAATCGAATGCAAGAAAGGGCGCACCAGTAAAGATGCAGCCCCTTTGGATCTCGAAAGACCATTACCGAAGAGAAGGGAAAGTTGGTTAAGCGAGAGGGTAGAGCCGTGCTTGTGCACCCGGGTTTTGAAGGTTTGAAGATTATAAGTGCTTGGAAAGATGGAGCCTGGGAGAGAGTTCCAGTTCCTTGAAGTCATGGGGACAAACGTATTGGCGAATGAAGTGTTCCGGCACTTTTCTAATTTGAGCGCGAAAGAATGTTAAAAGTCGACAAAACACGTGCTACGCGCAAAGCATGATTTGGGGGGAATTACTGATTTCAACTCATCCGAGCACCTGCCGTGATAGTTTCTATGAACAAGGGAAAGCGCAGAGACAATTCTTCAATGACCTAGCGAGTCAAGAGAGTCGGTGAGGGTAGAATCGTCAATTAGCCTGACCGCTCGTTTCTGGATTGCATCCAGGATAGTAAGAGAATATTTAGAGGCTCCTCTCCATAGATGAGAGCCGTATTCGAGGCAGGGGCGGATTTGGGCCTTGTAGATGATGAGAAGAAGGAGGAGCGTGAATAAGAAGTCAATCTTCCTTGCAGATTTCGTCACAGAGGAAATGTGTTCATTCCAAGACAGGTCAGATGGGACAGAGACGCCCAACATGGCTTGTTTGCATTAAAGTTAACTCATTTTTGAGACCCCCATTTATTTGGTTTGTCTAGCTCGAAACTGATTGAAGAGTCAACATTATTTCGATTATACGTGAGTGAGGGCTTACCGTGCAGAGTTCTATCGTCGGCGTAACTATGAGTTGGGTTTGTCGTTGCTTAGTGCAGCGCTTCTTAAGCAATGGGTCGCGAAACTGAATTTTGGTGTAGTGAAACACTGGACAACAATGTCTTCTCAGTCAAATTGGGGTCGCCAATTAAAAAAGTTTAAGATTTATGAATAGTAGTTTAACAAAGAGAAGCGCTGGCTTAGTGTAGGTATTGCATCATAGTATTGTTGTTTATTATATGACGACTTGTTGTATCTGTTCTACGAGGAATCTGCCTCAGAGCATCATTTAATAAATAAATAAATAAATATATAATCAAGGATCTTGGTAGATATTTTTTGCTTTGCATGTCATACGGGATCACTCCCTCGGGAGCCGAATCCAAATGCCAAACTTGTATTCCGGGCTGATGGTTTTACCCTAGAGATGCGAAAAACCTTCCGATATTATAGGTATATGCACACATTCAGAGCTTAACATTTTTTCTGAGAGCCTTAATTATAAATACGATAATTTAAGATCGAAAAGCTTTAGAAAGATAGTTCTAGTTTCAAAATAATTATATTTTATTACTAATCTGGCTGATCAGAACTTGGTTTCTCTGGTTGAATTTCGGGTTCAAAAGTGAAGAAAAAATATTTTTTGGATAATTTTATAGAGATTTTCTTAAACAAATAAACATGTGTTTATTTGTTTAAGAAAATGTGTTTTATCAGTTTATTTATTTTTAAACACACAAAGAGTTTATTATAAATAATCATTTATTTGTTAAAATTAAAAAACTAAAGTTTTGACAATTTTATTAAAGTTTTTTTTTGGTAACTCATTGTAATTAAATTTATTATTAAGACGACGATAACTATCAACAAAATTTACAGAGAGCGTATCAAGCTTTGACAAATTTTGGGTACATATACTTACCTACTAATATCTAATACTGGAATGAATTTTTAAAGATCTTTTATTATATATTTGAGTTATGGTGGTATTCAAATTAGATACAATAATAAGCCATAAAATAATATTCTCCAACATTTCTAAATACAAAATAAATATGTTAGAAGTTTTTCTTTGGAGATGGACTGATATATTATATTAATGCCTTAGAATTCGGTGAAGGCAGCCCAGAAATAAATAAAAGACTACTTTCAACAAATAATATTTATTTTAAATGTTTTCCCTTATATTATTATTTTGAAACCGACGTTTCGTAGGATCTTCCCTCCTTATTCAGGATTCAAAGGGGTCAATGAAGGAAGCATCTAGTACTCTTCCTTCTTGCCTTCTCTTGTTGTATATATATATATATATATATATATATATATATGAGTATATACCAGGTGAGTTTTTTTATCTAGAGACAGTCTTATAATTAAAAAACATTGCATTATATGAAAAAAAGTTTCAAATAAAAGTTTATTTATATCAGGGGAAACTAAAGTACGCTATTTTTTGTCGACCTAGAAAAAGCTTCCAAGGGTATTTCGAGGTCAACTTCTGTTTTTTAAATAGAAACCTATATGTTTCTGTACATATTCTGAATCTAAAAAAAAAACTGAACAACTTTTATAAGAACTATTTTTTTATACGATATCAAATAAAAAAAAATATTAAATCAATTAGATCTCAAACAAAATCAATATAATTATTTTTAATAATCATTCAACTTAATTATCAAATAATAATGATAAACAATTAATTATTAAATAAATATTTATTAAATTGAAAAGTCAGAACAATGAAAATAAGTATTTATAATGATGTGAATACTTTGTTATACTCAGATTTAAGGAAATTTTTTCTACTTAATAGAACTAGTTAAAATTCTTGAGTTTAAAAATGTTTATTTCTCGTGTCAATTCAGTAGATAGTTGTAGATAGATTGTATTACCATAATAAAAACGGAGCATTCTTTGTTGAAGACAGAATTGAAATGGTCTTAATTTATGGTGAATGTGGAAGAAGTGTTAGGGGATGCCATTGGAATGAATGCCGAGCGTTTTCTCTGATAGGAATACACCCTCACAAGTTTCATTTTATTGTATTGTAAGTCTGTTGAAAAAAAAAACAAGAAATATAAAGACTATGAAAAAACTAAAACAGACCAAAATATCGAAATTGGAACTGGAATTAATCCAAAAGAGTTGCAATACACTTTAGAATGTCTAAGAACAGTGTTTTAAAATTATTAAATATTATTAAATTATTTATTAAATAATTAAATAATTGATCAATTTTATTTGATAATTAAGTTCAGAGGACTTGCGAATATGTCAGAACAGTGTCGTAAAATTATTAAATTATTTATTTAATAATTAAATATTTGATCATTATTATTTGATAATTAAGTTGAATAATTGTTAAAAATAATTATTAGATTTTTTTTTGAAATCTAATTGATTTAATATTTTTTGTTATCTGATAACATATAAAAAATAGTTCTAATAAAAGTTGTTTAGTTTTTTTTTGTAAATTTATAATATGTACAGACACATATAGGTTTCTATTTAAAAAACATAAGTTGACCTTGAAATATCCTTGAAAGCTTGTTCTAGGTCGACAACCAATAGCGTAGTTTAGTTTCCTCCCTGATATAAATAAACTTTTATTTGAAACTTTTTTTCATATAATGCACTGTTTTTGAGTTATAAGACTGTCTCAAGATAAAAAACTCACCCGGTGTAGAATATTTTATTTTTTATTTTAAGACTCCCCATAGTCAATAGAAGAGAGTGTAATGAGAGAGGAGGCAAGAAAGTAGAGTACTCTATATGCTTCCCTCATTGACAAAACAAATATATAAATAATCAATTGAAAATTTTAGATTGGATTCAATACTGCCCAGGAGAGTAAAAAAATACTAATACCAAGAGAATTTTTTCCTTCCTATTTAAACTAGGGGGCTTCTTCTCATGGGATTGAGTGCTTGAATTTGCGGATGAGTTTTCGAAAATAAATAAAAAAAAAAAAATTTATTGTTTGGTAAATAAAATTAATAATTTAAAGGTTTTGATGTGTAAACGAGCAACTCGATTTAGCCGGGGATTCATTGTTCAAGAGCCCTATACACTGTGAGATCTCGCATTGAGACTTGAATCGGGATACTGTATAACTAAATCTCAGCGTGCACATTCAACTCTAAGTAGATATTAATATTTAGCAGTATTTTTTTTATTTCAAATAAAAGATCTATTATACAGATGTTGATTTATATATTTGATGACAATTTAACTCACCTTAACCTACAGTCATAATCATTCAATTCTTCGCAGTGTTTATTCAATTAAAAATGTTTCTTTATTTCGCTTATATATTTATGTTTGGAAAAGTGGAGAAACATAATTTTAAATCACAAAGAGAAACAAGAGGTTGTCTCTGCTTGATGCAAATATACATATACACATATATATCATCTTGATATATATGTGTATATGTTTATTTGCATCAAGCAGAGGACAACCTCTTTTGTTTCTCTTTGTGAATCAACAGCTCTGCTACTCTCGGCAAAACAAAAACTTTTCAAATAATTTTAAATTATGATTTATTTTGCCTGCATGCGCGTGTGTTTGTGTGTTTAGATTTCGATACTTACCATGCCTAATTAAATAAAAATTAAATAAATAAATAATAAAACGTAGGTTGTAGAAAGCTAGTTCTAATTGAAAATATTTAGTTTTGCCGAGAGTAACATAGTTGTTGATTCATAAATAGAAACCAATAACTTTGTCCTCTGTTTGATGCAAATAAACATATACACATATATATATCACGAATATGTATCCCTATATATAAAAGGTTTTATCATTAGTTTTTTTTTAATTATAAATATTTTATCTGTCATTTCTAGTGGGTTCAAATACCGGATTGGATATAGATAAATTAGTTTTGTTGTATTGTTAATTTTTCCCCCTTTGAATTCTCATCGCCCCCTAATCGCCCCCTACTTATTTATCGCCCCCAATCGCCCCTTACTTATTTATCGCCCCCTGATAACCCAAATTGCCCCCAGGTTGGGAGCCACTGTATTAGACAATCGTTTGTTACCAGCTTGCTATTACAACGACGACCTCAGTGATTTCTCTTTATGAATCAACAACTCTCTGCTAAACTCTCGGCAAAACAAACTCTTTTAAATTAAAATATTATTTTGGGAGAATATTTTCAAGTTTATAGATAGTTTTATTATTAAAAATTTTATAAAATTTTAATTAATTATAAATATTTTTAAAATTATTTTTACACCCTTAATTTAGTGTTATAATTTTATACAATATTATACAATATTTAAAAACTTGTAAAAAATATATAATATTTAGTAAATACTTTTTACTAAAATAATGTTTCTCTTTTGTTTTAGGAGGAAAATACTTCTTTTCGCTTGAGGCATAAAATAATGTTCGGCTTAACGAATAAAGAAACATGGTGAGTTGAATATTTTTTAAACCATTTAATTATCATCATTTGCAATACACTGTGCTAGTTTTCTTGTAATGGTCAATCGTTTCTTATGTGATCAGTTTGCTATTACAACAAAACCAATTTATCTATATTCAATCGGATATGTGAATATTTATAATAAAAAAACTGATGATGAATGTTGAACCTTAGAAATTATAGTCTCTAAAGTAATTTATATAAATACTTACATATTTATTTTCATTATATAAATGTTTACATTCATTTGCATCAAGCAGAAGACAGGCTCATTGATTTTTCCTTATCATCATCTTTGCAACTCTCGGCTTAACAAACTAAATCTTAATTTTTTGGAAACTTGTGTGAGAACATTTTAAATAAGAATTGATTAAACACTTAGTAGGTACATTTATGTGAAATCTACCTAGTAGTTTAAGGTAGTTGTATCACCATATGCGTTTTCTTAGAATTTTTTTGAAATTTAGACAGATTATTATTTATTAATAAGTTGTTGTAGGGAAATAAGGACAATAGTTTATGCAAATATTTTTTATTTTATGCCAACGTTTCGTCAACTTTGTTGACTACCTCAGGGCTCAAACAAATTAACATCTTTGCATATTTGTCAGTTTATAAATATTCATTCTTAGCAAACACATATAGGCCAGTCATTATTATTTATATACTTATACATCGATTGGTGGCAAAACGAAATTTATGAACAATATAGTTCCGGAGATATTAAATTCCAAAGATAGAGTTTTTCAGACTCTTATACCTACATTGCACTATACGGGATATGAGAAAGTTTACATACATATTTAATTATAATTAAGAAACTCTTCTTACCATTGTTATAAAAAACTAAACAAACATTAAACAATAACTAATACATGTTTTAAGAAAATTTTAATTCATAGTTACAACACAGTTTCCGAGATAATAATGAATAAATAATTAAAAATGTATAATGAAAAATTTACACTAAAAACAAGCTGGCAACAACGCTTTATTTATCCAAAAAGCTGGGCTTACTTTGATACACTTTTTTGACGTTTTTTCACTTCAGCGATTGTCGCAACAGCTTTCAATCGCTTATTAAGATCTTTTTTATTTTATAAATCTCCCTTTATAAAGTATTATCTGACATTTCTATGATAAAATATATATAAGGTCGGACAGTGTTGCCAGATTTGTCAAACGAGCACGGGATTGGATGGCAGTGGTACATAAACAGCAAAAAGTTTTGGTCTTATGAATTAAGAATCAATATTGTCTGTACTATTATAATACCTACTCTTGCATTAAATTTTTCCTACTATTGTAGCAATACAACTACATTAATCAAACTAAATCTGTTGAATTGAAAATTGAACATATCCCATAATTAAGCATACAGCAGTATTAAGTCCCGAAAAAAGTTTACTTATTCCCATTTGTTTAAAATTATCGACCTTCTTTGGGCGTTTTCATCATAAACTCTCTTCACTGACCTCGAAACTTGAATTCAATAATTAAATTATCTCCAATTTGATCACGTCACTGTTTAATTATTGTACCTTGCAAGTGTAACTTGATAGCATGGAATAATAACCTCCCATGGGAGATTCTTTATAATTGCAAAATTAGATTTTAACCAGAAAAGCTAAAAAGTATTAATTCCGCATTGCTGTTTCTAATTATCGTTAACAACAATGCAGCAAGTATTATTTATCTATTTGATAAAGTTTACACACGCACATCCAACAAACAAACAAACCAACACCCATGCAAGTCTCTAATTAAATCTACGGGCGAATTCTTTTTATTAAATGCAGCGTTCTCGCACCGAATTGAGACACATCCCACGTAAATAGAACGAAATACATTTGAATTTTAAAATAATGTATTAATTTTAATTGAACTCGTAAAGTGGGATACACTTTGAAATCTCACACCCCAATTGCATGGGATTAAAGTGAAAATGTTTCTTCATTTGGAAAGATTCAATTGCATTGTTCTGTTTAAGATATTTAAAATTAGAGGAGAAATTCAGATTTGAATAAATATTTAGTTTTTTGGATTTTTTACATTTATTCAAATAACATAACAGAAAAATGGAGTTAATAGATTTTTTGTTGAAATTTTCTAATTACATCTACTCTTATTAAACGAGCAAAAATTGTATATTTATTTGTATATATATTTGTATCTTGGTTATATTATGAAAACGACTCTACCGATTTTGATGAAATTCACGAGTTAGGGGGTTTTTGGGGTGATAATTCAATCTGTCACAGTCTCATCTTCGACAAAATTGTTTTTGATGGGTTTTTTCGTAATCAAATTAGTTATTCTCAGGTAGATAAATCCCATTCTTAGGGTTTTAAAAAAGGTTACTCTTCTTTTGTACCCAGGCAGACAATGGGTTGCCTTAATTCATTGTTCTAAAAGGCCTTGAAGAAGTATTGTGATTGTGGATTTTAACATATTTTGTTCTCCATAAACGTTAGAAATATTAATAAACGAAATATTTGTGATAGACTGATGATGAAGGCAATGCCTTCGAAACTATAGTCTCTAGAAATAATTAAAAATTATTTTATTTAAAAAACAGAAGACTTCTCTCATTTTATTTTATTTTTAACCTAAAATATTAATAAACGTTTTATAATTGTTTTTATAAACAACTTGATTTATTTAATAGAATAAAAAATAATCAAGAATTTATTTAAAAATATATTTCGCATCAGCAGGTCTCAATTTTCTGAAAAACAACACATTTTCATAGGTTTTATTTATTAACAATTGGATGAATAAAAATGAATCATATGGTTGAATCAAAACAGGTGCAGGAGGTGGAGTGCAGTGGTGGGGATCCGGGGGTAGAGCGAGGTTTCGGGGTGGGGTCAAGAGGGGGGGGGGTACAGTGGACAAATACTATAAATATTTGTATTTTTTAATTCGAAAACGGCTCTCAAATAAAAATCGACCTTTTTATCAGAATTTTAAATTAAAAATAATATTAAAATAAAGGTTTTAACTGAAGTAAGAAGTTACGGAGCATCGCTCGGTGCCTCTAAGTACTTATTATAAACTTGACTATCAATTTTTCAACTCTAATAGTTATCATAAAGAGAAATCAATGAGGTTGTAATGTGCTTGATCAAATAAAAATATAAAATATATGGTAAATTAAAGAACATTTTTTAAAAAATATAAGAAACTTTTAAAATTTAAAAATATAAAATTCTAGGTAGGTTTCACAAAAATAATAGACAAGATGCTTGTTTAGCATCCCCTGTGAACTCCTGAAGATGGGCTCATACCCCCAAATATATATAGAGTCGTCACGCTAAACAAACATCTTGTATTTTATTTCTTTGTGAAACCTACCTACAATTTTATATTTTTAAATTTTAAAAGTTTCTTATATTTATAAAATTTTCTTTTATATTTTATTTAAATGTTTCACCAAGAACTACACCATTTTCTCTTAACAAAATATACAATATACATTTATTTAATGAATAGAAATATGTTTATATATAATTTATTTGATAATTCCGAAGGTTTGACCTATACGGTCAGTCTTTAATTAGAAATATTCTATCTGTTATTTCTTATGGGTTTAAACACCTTATTGGATGCTGGTAAATTCGTTTTGTTATAATAGCAAGCTGGTCCCTGAATGTTTCATTTTTGTACACATTTTTTTCAATTTTATTTTATTCTTCGCTCCTTTTTGCAAATTTCATCGAAACGACATCATAAAGTTTTTCGTTATTTTTTCAATATAATATTAAATTTTTACGACACGATATGAAAATTCTCTAAATGTCTAGAAATTTTAGGGATGCACCAAAACCACAGTATTCATGGACCTCAAGCCCCTGACATTTATGTTGGTTATTGTACCTATATGAATAGATATGTTTATTTGGATCATCCTGAGGACAATCTCATTGATTTCTCTTTACGAATCAACAACTCTACTACTCTCGGCAAAACAAAATCTTTTCAAATAATAATTATCGATAAAATTTAGATATATAGACAATCAATGTCCGCCTACCTGGTGTAATGGTCAGCATAACTGACTGGCAACCCGGAGGTCTCGGGTTCGATTCCCGGCTATACCCAGACATTTTTTCTCTAAGTATAGGGTCTGGTAATAAAAATTAAGTGGGAGATAAATTTAACCTAATTTATCGCGTGGAGAATTTACCACTGCTCGAAGCCCCTAAAAACTTAGTAAATTGGACTATATCTAACTTTCTGAGATTTGGCTCGTGATCCCGGCTTCTTTTCCTTCTACTCTGTTCTTTTCACAATGGAGGGGCCAGCTCATACAGGCCTTTAGGGGATGGACCTTCTGGTGTATCTCCTTCTCACATCAATATCATTAAAAAAAAAATCAAGATAGATGGTCAACTACTAAATCGAGAGTTGTTATGGATTATTTTTATTATCTTGTAATTTAAGGTTATATTTTTAATAAAATAATGTTTTTATGATTGTAAGCCGAAACTGTTATGAATTCAGCTCTTTAAGACAGTTGTCCTTTATAAAACTTGATCCTAAATATAAATTAATTTTTTTTTATTATAAACTCAGCCACTCCATCCTGCTTAATCTGCAAGAACTTTTAAAATTCTTCTTCTTTTAAATATTTTTATTATGTCAGAAGTGATGTTTAACCCCTATTTCAAATAGCCGTTCCATTTTGATTCCATTTTAGAAAATTTTCGAAAATTGAAACCCACAAAATATTCCAAATATATCATTTAGCTGTATGTTAAGATTTAGAATCAAATGACCATGATTTTTTTTTAATGATGCAGATGATTCTTCTAGTAAAAAAGTGTGTGTGTACTTATGTACACGCGCTAGAAGTTATACTTCTTTGGCGTCTGAAAAAAAAATTCAAAATACAAAACTGCAGTAAAAATCGAAGAAAAATATTAAAATTAATCAAAAAAGTTTTATTTCAGTAAAAATAGCTATACAGTCAAAATAATCAATCATTAATTATCATGTGAACGAGTCAAATATATTTTTTAAATATTTAAAATATTCTAAGCTATATCCATAGGTTCTTCTGGTAATAATTGAATAGGCAGGTGAGTGTCAAGAGGTTTGTGGTAGCTAAAATATGATTTAAATGGTCTTGTTGAAACGTTAGATAAGTATCTTGTAAACACAGCATCAATAGTGGTGCCATTTGAAAACACTCTCAATGTTTTTACACAGTTTTTGTAACTGACAAATTTATATAATAAATATATATATTATTCAAAAATATAATATATAATTATATAAATATATAATTATTAATAATTGATTATTAATATAAATAATATATTTCACATCCACATCAACTGGCTTATTGAATTTGAAAATAACAACACGTTTTGTTAGATTCCTTGTAGTCGTTTAAAGGAATATATTATTTATTCTATTCTGTAGCCAACTTCATCATGTTAATTTTTTGGACATCTGCGCGCGCAGGTCACAAATTCACTCTCATCCAAACGCACCAAAAGAAGTATAACTTAAAAAAATTTTACGAGTATACCTACCTACTCTATCTGACATTCGATTAAACCTAGATAGCATTGAATTATTAAGAATTGATTATTAATATAAATAATATATTTCACATCCACATCAACTGGCTTATTGAATTTGAAAATAACAACACGTTTTGTTAGATTCCTTGTAGTCGTTTAAAGGAATATATTATTTATTCTATTCTGTAGCCAACTTCATCATGTTAATTTTTTGGACATCTGCGCACGCAGGTCACAAATTCACTCTCATCCAAACGCACCAAAAGAAGTATAACTTAAAAATTTTTTACGAGTATACCTACCTACTCTATCTGACATTCGATTAAACCTAGATAGCATTGAATCGATGCATTTTTGGCATTCTGATTCAATTCCTAAAGGGCCGAAACAAGCCTTCTGACATAATAAAAATAATCCATAATACCTCAAATTTTGTAAATGACCACCTCCCTTGATATTCTAAAGAAATTTTAACTCTACTACATTCGAGAATTTGTATTTTATCTGACCAAATTATAGCATGCTAGATTTTTAAAGTGGGGGACCTAAATTCGGGCCTTCTGCTCCCAGGTCAAGAGCAATACACTCTCGGTCAATCCGGCCCCACCATAAATGTATAGAGTAAAATTCTTTTTCCTTAAGCACCATACTCGATTCCGAGCTTCGGCGATTACTATGGAGAGTATTCTCTCTAGTGAAACTTTCCTAGGGAAATTTTTCCCAAAGGAGTTTCTCGTTTTTTTCTTTCTCTCAATATACATTGGTTTTTAACCCAAGATGATTTTTTGAAAAACATTCCAACTATTTTCAAAAAAATAAATGCTCAAATCTTTAGTTTTATATTTAAATTATTGATTTAGAATATTACTTTATAAGATAGTATTTTTTAAATAACCCAGAAGAGACACTTTAGATAAATAAATAAAAGCAACAGAAAAAAACAAAGATTCTTTTGGTATTTATAATACGATGATTTTTACTAATTTTTCAATCCCATTGTATGCATTGTTCGTAAAAGAAAAGAACCAGCAGACAGTGGCAGGAGAATGTGGGTGGATCAAGGGACTAGGTGGGTGGGCCTGAGGGGTTAAACGATTTAAAATGGCGTTTGGTGTCGTTGTTCAGGACACGTGTAGGGGATTAAATTCTTCTTTGTTCCGAGGGTGACATTGTCATCGAGAAAAAGGGAGAACAAAACCGACCATTGGCTGCCCTTTCTATCCTAGCGCGGATAAATATCTGTCTGTCTGTCTGTCTCGAGCACACACATATCGCGCTACGTGACCTTGGTTAATTTCCACGGGGTGCTTTAAGTGAGACAAAAGAATTAGAAAGGGTAAGGGCGAATAAATTTAGGGGTGGCGCAACATCATCCATCCCCACTCGGGGGTGGTCTCCATTCACAGGATATGAAAGAAGAAAAAAGAGATCACAAGCAGACTTTTTACATCTCATTAGGATTCTCTGGAATTTTTTTTTCACTTTATATGATTTTTCAAAAGTTTTATGTTATCAAAGATTAAAATTGTTTCTATTTTTTTTTTGTTTCGAAAAAGGTTTTTCATATTTTCCTATAAGAATTATTTTTTTAATTAATTTATTTTAAATTAGAAGTAAAACGAAACAAAAAACAATACAAGGACTTAAAATGCAATCGAAAAAATCAATTTTTCAACGTAGTTGTATCACCAAATGCATTTTCTTATGATTTTTTTGAAATTTAGACTGATTATTATTTAAATAATTCTGTATCGATTGGTGGCAAAACGAAATTTATGAACAATATAATCTCGATGATATTAAATACCAAAGATAGTGTTTTTCAGACACTTATACATTGCACTATACAGGATACTGGAAAGTTTACATACTTGTATAATTACGAGCTTTTCGTGGTGCCTTGAGCACGCCTCGAGCTCGCTCCGGGCTGGTGGCCTGGCGGGCGGCGTCTCGGTCCAAAAATTTTATTCCTCTTAAAAAACCACACTCCAAATGTATACCTGTAAACTCCCGAAAATACATAGTCTCTTAAAAGTTTTGCCTCATTTTCGTCCTGACACAGCTACAGAAATGAGCCTCTAGATATGAATCTGGAAGGATTTTTTTTTCTATAATCTACAGCATTGTGATATTTTTTGTGTGGAAATAGATTTATTTAAATAAGTAGGATCGTGTGAGGAGGAGAATTCTATTATATCATTTTTTTTAAATTTGGGATCGATAATCGATATAAGGCCCCAAATATTTAAAAGAGATCAGGTGTTGTTTGTATGACAGGCTGCACCCTCCAGTATTGCCAATGAGAAACTCATATGGGCATGCGTGTCTTAAGTCGTTCAATTTTGTAAAAATCAAAAAATAAGAATAACAAAATTTAGATTTTTAAAAATTATAAAAAAGTGGCAAATTATTAAAAAATAAACAAATAATATATAAAATATAAATCAAATAAGATGTATTAATTTCTTCTTTTGTGCGCAAAGAAAAGCGAATTGAATATTTAATTTTTGAGTGGTGAAGGGGGGGGGATGATAATTATCAATATATTTAATGTTTCTTAATTTAAAATCAATCGGAGTCTTTCATTTCAAAATTTGAGTTAAAATTACAATTATATTTCAAATTTGCCTCGAATTATCCCGACTCAAAACACAAATATGCCGACGGCATCACCGCCACTGTCGGCAGCATTAGGTCAGCGTTGCTGCAAATTAATCTGGACTATTCTTATTATTATAATTAAGACGCTCTTCTTACGATAGTTATAAAAAACTAAATCAACTTTAAACAATAACTAATCAATTTTCTAAGAAAATTTTAATTCATAGTACAACATAGTTTCTGAGATAATACTGAATAAATAATGAAAAATGTATAATAAAAAATTTACACTAAAAACAACCTGGCAACTACGCATTTATTTAACCGAGTTTAGTAGACTTTTTGACGTTTTTTCGCTTCAGCCATTACCGCAACAGCTTTCAATCGCTTATTAAGAACTTTTCGTTTTATAAATCTCCCTTTATAATGTACTTTATCCGACAATAATATGATAAAAAATATACAAACTCGAACAGTGTAGCCAGATTTTTCAAACGAGCAGTTGGTTGTACTGGATTGGCTAGTAGTGGTACATAAACAACACAAAAGTTTTGGGCTTACGAATTGTGAATCATTATTCTCTGTACTATATACTCTAACATTAACTTTATGCTACTATTGTCGCTATACAACTACCTTAAATCATTTTGAATTTTTAGGTGTTATAAATTTATTAAAAAAAAAATTAATTCACACTGTGACTTTATGTGAAATAAAACTACCAAGATAATTTTTGTTAAAAAAATCAGAAAATACAATAGGTATATAATTTTAATTATTATTATCATTTCCGTCCATAATTTGTATTAATTTGAAAGTTTATATTAGGAAAATAAGGACAAGTTTTCATGTGTGACTTTTTTATTTATCCACCAACGTTTCGTCGACTTTGCCGACTTCTTCAGGGCTTCTACAATTATAAGAACATTCTTGATATGAATTTACAAAAGTACAATTAGAATTCCAAAACAAACATGTATTAATAGTTTACCTACCAAATAGTCATGTCACACATTCGTCTAAATTTTCTTATTATCTTCGTTACCATTGAAGGCCATCAGAACACAATTTTCAAAAAATATTTGGCACATTCACAAAAAACACAATTTTTCTTTCTTTTCTTTTTATATTAACAATTTCATTAATATAAAACAGAAATCACATATATAGAATAAGGCAACCCTGTTTTTTAAACCAGAATAGAATATTTTTTCTCCGTTTTATCCTTATATACAGAAATCTCAAATTCGAATAAATTAAACTTATACGTACATTATAAAATATATGTCAATGACACCAGCCAAGTTATTATTAAATGAAAAAATACATTAGGAATCTATTTTTGTTTTCAACATTTAATTGCATTTATTTTTGCAATTTTTTTTTTTATTTTATATTATTTATTTTTATCTTTATATTTGTTGAGCAAAAAACTATAAATGCCACTTAAATTCTGGGTGTCTGTTCTAAAATTCACCGTGGCGTTCGGCGGGCATCTTGCTAGCCAGGGAGCTATGCACCCTGGACTCGGCAGTGGGTCTGAGAATAATAATTTAAATTCCCTGATTTTAATAAATTTTATTTGCAATGAACTATTAGGTTTTAAAATTAAAAAAAAAACACGTCGACATCGTCGCGCAAGCCGATTATAGTCTATATATATATAATTCTTATGCCCGATACACTCACTCACTCATTCACTCATCATCAAAACAGCCAGAACCACTGGACATAGAAACATGAAATTTGGAAGGATATTACATCTATGACATAGGGGCTCACTAAGAAAGGATTTTTGAAATTCGACCCTAAGGGGGTCAAAAGGGGCAAAGTGTGTTTTCACTGATTATGCGATATCTCTTAAGGACGATAAAACATCTACTTGCTTTTTACTTATAAAAATACTAAATTAAAATATCTAAAAAGTAATTTCAGGATTTTTTGAAATTCGACCCCTAAAGGGTCAAAAGAGGCAAAATATCTTTCCAATGTGTTTACACTAATTATGCATTCTCAATTAAGAACGATAAGATATCTACTTGATTTTTACTTAATAAAATTCTAAATACAAATATCTAAAAAGTGATTTCAGGATTTTTTGAAATTCGATTCCCAACTATCCGAAATGAGAGTTGGGGCAAAAATTAAAACTCTCTCCGATCTTGATCAAATTTTGTAGAGTTATTCTTTATTACTTTAAGAAACTATTCCTGTAAAAATCAACTATCAAAATTGACTGTATGGGGGCGAAAGGGGGGGGGGGCAAAATATAGAATTTTTTAGCTTTTTTTGTACATTTACTCTTTAGAAAACTGAGAGTTATTTATTTGCAAATATCTAAAAAATAATTTCAACGTCCCAAAATGTGAGTGGGGGCAAAAAATTAATACTCTCTCCGAAATAGATCAAATTTTGTAATGTTAGTTTTTAAGACTATATAAAATGTATGCTGTAAAAATCAATAGCCAAAATGAGTGCGTGGGGCGAAAGAAGGGGCAAAATATTACAAATATATATTATAGACCTAATAATCAAATGCCGAGACGCTGCCCGCCAGGGCCACCTGCCCGGAGGGCCGAGCGTGCAGGCACGCCTGGAGCAGCTCGTAAGTATATATATAGATTTTATACTTTCCTTAAAAAATAAAAAATTCTAGATTTATTCATTATTCATTAGGTATGTACTTACTGTATTAATGGCTAATAATAAAAACCGAACTTTAATGTATACCCTGAGTAAAAATCGAATGGACCAACGTTCTTTATTTGAAGAAACAGACGTAGACCTATTGAGAAGATTTAGAAGAAAAGAATAAACAAAATTCTATTCTATTCTATTCACTCTAACAGACAATTCATTTTCTTCTTGCATATATATAATTGATTGGTAGAGTATTAAGTGCGAAAATTCAGTGTTGCAATTCTCTATTTCAACTAAAATTGTAACCACATGCATCTTAAGAGCTTTTAGCTTTACAGACTAATAAAACCAAATTTAATTATTTGGACTTCATAGATTTTAGTGCCTATTTGTCTCATTACAAAAAGCCTTATACATATTTAACCTTTTCTCTTCTTTGTCATTAAAGTATAATACTTTAATTCAGGTAGTATTTATTCTAAACGAAAATAAATTATTTAATTGTTTAAATAACAAGTATAACAATAAAAGCTAATTTGATTTTCCTTCGAAATTTTCTTTTATGGTTTTAATTATTACTGTTAAAATAAAACAAAAAGATCCCGCGGATTTTATTGCTCCTCGACTTAAGAATTTCGAAATCTTCTAATTTCTCTTTCATTTAGATATTCGTCGACTCGGTGAAGTAATTGTGCGTGGGTGGGTGGGCTGGCTTACCTTTTAAATTTTCCCATAAACTGTAGAAACTGCCTCGAAAGCTAATGCTAATTAGCCAAGAGGTTCACTTCCTTCCTTCGATTCCATTCTAAATCCTCCACTAAACTCGCATTTGCCGAGCTTGTTACCTACTTAAATATTCGTCTAGTTTCTATCTCCTATCTTCTATCTCCTCTGCGTTATCGTTGAATACAATCTATACCAGAGAATTAGTGAGAAACTTAATATACAAATGATAATATTCAAATGCACTATTTTGTAATTTAATCGCCGATTTGTCTTCACAGTCGTAAATTTAATTTACAAATGAGTGACTTTGGCTTTACACCTCTACGAATTATAACATAAATTAGAGCTAAAATCCAATTAAACCCACCTAAGTATAGGTATATAGAACTTCTATAAATGAAAAATCTCTACTATATATTGAACTTTTTTCAGGAATCTTGAATTTTCATTAGATTAACAGTTTTTGTACTAATTTCTAGCAAAATTCCTATACATCGAAAAATAATTTTCTTCCGTCTTGACTTGAGATTTTTATTCCTAAGGTTTCTAAAAAAAAATTACGTATCTGAATATAAGTGAACAAAATATTATGTTCAAAAAGACATTAGGGACTATTTTGTTTAAAAATAAATAGAAATTTCCTAAAGCAAATTTACAAATTACATACATATGGTATTCGTACATTTTTTAGAATAATTTATTGGTTTATTAACTATACATAAATGCTTTTAATATGAAATGAAAATTTACATTTTGTATTTCTGTATATCCAAATTTCTATATATCGAATTTTTTTCAAGTTTCCTCAAAGTGTGTAAAAATGCATCCATTATTTTTTTCTGTCTCTGTGTCTTGATTCAGAAACCAACGATTCCACGACATTTCAGCCCCCGACAAAATAGTCCCGACAAAACATCCCCCGACAAAATATTCTTCAGACAAAATAACCCTTCCCCTCGTGAATCTTATCTTATGAGTAATGCAAATCGACTCCGCTATACGAACCCAACCGAGCCGAACTGAACATATATTAACCGAACCTCCGAAAATAGGACGGGGTGTGTTTCGGGCTCTCATTTTTTTCTAATCAAACACACATTGAAAACCGAACCAGCCAATTGTCGGGCGGTATGTGTTTGGGGCGCTATATTTTCTCCCAATATTATAATAATAATATTTAATAACGATAATGATTAATAACACTTTTAACAAACAATCAATAATTGTGTAATGTAAACATAGACGATAAATAGGTAATATAGATGATAAATACTATATTATAGATAGTAAAAATAATAAATTGTTAGCTAGAAAATCTAACGACAGATAGCAGCACTTTCAAACGGCTAATTAGCCGCCAAAATATGAAAGTCTGTTTATATTATTCAAAACTATGATTATAAGATTCTCACTTAATCTCTTTTCTATTTTCCCTTTTACTGGGCAATATTGTGTCAGGAGATATTATGTCGGGGGATATTTTGTCCTTGGGATATTTTGTCGGGGGCTGAAATGTCGCGGAACCGAAAACAACAATAAAAAAAAAGAAAAAGTGGTAGAAAGTTCGTTCTGGATCAAATTATTTGTATTACCATGTATACTTGATATCTGTAGTTTCTTGAGACCCTCATTATTTGTTTTCCGATTCGCACTTAGCTAGGCCTATTTATTATATTATTATATTTAATCTTATGCTTGCATTAAAGAATCAAAAATTCTAGGTTTATTCAATATTTATTAGCAGGGGCGTGCTGGCCCGCCGGGACACCGGGCAAATGCCCGGTGGGCCGCTGCCCGCCACATTAAAAATTAAGAATATTTTAAAAGAACAAGATCGTTGACGCCGATTCATTTTCAAGGGCCACTTGCCTATTCGATGATTATAGCAAAAACCTTCCTTTTAGTTTTAAAGTTCCTCTCCTTCGTAATTCATGCCCTTCGGTCTCCATCTCGATCACTTGCGAGAGCCCTTTGGTTCTCCTTTTTATCTATTCCTTTATTTTTCGCCGGTGGTCCTGCTATATTCGGTGATATTGTCAGTTGCAAAAAACAGGAGGGGGTGGAAGGTCTTTTACAATGTCTGGATCCCCCCCCCCCCAAAGCTCTAAGAATTTTTTATTTGTTATTTGAAATATATAAATATATGGTAGGTAATATTGTATTTTATTATTATATTTTTCCACTTTTTTAATTACTCTTATTATATGTTTATGCTAAGATGTCATCCGAAATTGGTCCACCAGGATACACCACCTACACGGAGTCGCGGCGGCCATTTGGCTGAAATTATATTCCAAACATAATGTCATCGAATATTCTTTAAAATAAAATAAAAATTGTGGCAATATCACTTAAAGAGGTTTTTTTTTTATTTTATTTTAAAGTTCGACCGCTCTTAATGAAAAAACCTGTATAATGTATATTAAAAAAATATATATAAGATATATTAAATTTTTGTATTTTTTCAATAATAGACCCCTCCCAGAAGAAAATTGTAAATACGCCACTGAATGTAAGTAACATTTACCTACTGTGTTAGATCTTACATAGATTTATGTCGCTATTAAATAACACGTTTGCTCAATGTTGATTATTAAATTTTGATTATAGAATCGACCGCCTATACATAGCATCTAATTGAAATAATCTTTCGTCTGATATTTTCAAAACACAGATTTTCTTTTAACGACTAGTTTACAAACACCAATACTGTTTCTGTGGTATTTCATGAAATCAATAAATAAGCATTATTAACAAATTAAAAAAAATAAGTGGGCTGAAATTGTGTCGCATATCCAGGGCCGCCCCTGGCCAGCCAGCACGCCCCTGTTTATTAGGTTTGTATTAATTATTAATAATAATATACAACATTCTATTCTATTCCATTCAAATAATAAGTAAGTAAAATTTCAATGTAGTTTCAATTTGTTTATTTATTTGTTTTTGAAACCTAGCTTGAAATTTTACTTAGATACTACTTATTATTTAAAAATGTTTAATCTTGACCCCCACCTAACTCTTTAAAAACTATTCTATTCACTCTAACTGTATTTAGAAAAACTTTGATAGTAATTAGTATTTTTTAAATAAAACTTTCCCACAAACATTAATATTATTATTAAAACTTTATGCACCCACCTCCAAAAAAAAATCACTGACTATATAATAATAACGAGTAATGTTTTAAATAAACCGACCATGTTGATATAGAGCCAGAGCTCGAGGTCACTTATGATTTTATTTCATGGAATATTTATATATATATATTTAAAATAATTATTTTCATTTAAAATAAAAAAAAGGAATTTTGTTTAGATCCAGTACGATCTCTGTAAATTTTGTCGATTCGGTAATTTTTTCTCATCGAAATGCTTAAGTTCCTAAACTAAGTTCCTAAGCTGCATAACAATTCAAACATGTATGCCAAATTTCAGCTCATTATCTACAATAACTCAAGAGCCCTCCATATAACAATTAGGTATTACATATTTTTGATTTTATTCATTTTTCAACAAACGATAAGAATCGTAAAATGAATCATTCATTTGATACAAAAGATGCACTTCATAAATAAGAATGTGTATGCGAAACTTCAGCTAGATCACTAACTCTCACTCAACGGGTCAACATTTCTCTATTAAACTATTCAAATTTTTCAAATTTTCTGAAGATAGAAAAGAGAAACCCCGAAATCTAATCACTTCTTCTTTTAGGAGTAAAGATGCACTTTTTTAACACTAATATAACGTGTGTGGCAAATTTCTTCTTACTAGATGCGATTGCTCAAGGGTTATCTATATGAACGATTCTATTTCATTTTTCTGCCGAAATTTTTCTTCTGAATAAAAAAAGACTAAAATCTAATCAATACCTAGTATGATTTATAAATACAAGTAATTTTCCACCAGAACAAATTAGATACAAACTTCCGTTCTCGAATTTTTGTTGGTATTGCAATCCAGACAGATTTATTGAGAAACTGAGAATTCCGATACGCTATCTGGTGGTCTAAATTGAAACTAGCCACTGTAGGTCAAAAAATTAATCAAGGTTACCAATAGACCAGACAAAAATTAATTCTGAAAATATTCGAATCGTTACTTGGAGAACTTTTTAACGGTTATAGCCGAGGGGTGAACCGCGATTGGAATTACGTGTACACTTCTTTGGAATTATTTTGAAATTTATTAGATAATGCCCCTTCATCTATTGTGTTCTACTTGGAAATGAAAGTGGAAGTGGAAGTAGTGAAGAAGTGTACATGATATTAGGTCGCGGTTCACCCCACGGTTTTAGCTAATGTGGCTAAATTTGGCATACGTTTTATAAGCTACATCCTTGAGTCATGTTTCAACTTATTAGCCCAAGCTGTTAATATATCAGAAAATATTTAAAAGGTTCTTCGTCCCCAAGCCCATGGAGAATATCCTTTCCAGTGTAGTTTACTGGGGAAATTTTTCACAGGAGGTGGTTTCCCATTGAATTTCCCTAGATTTAGTAAGGTACCTTGCAATTTTAAAAAATATGAAAAATTTTCTGACTTAGGCGACATTTGATCCCGAGTAAACTCGGTCCAAATTCAAACGCTTTAGCTACTGCTCTACTGACGCCTCAAAAAAAGGTACGGGGTCATAAATATACTGTACTAGATGAAGGAGGAGGTATCAGCCAAAGAAAAAAATAAAAAAACATCTTTGGCTGATACCTCCTCCTTCATCTAGTACAGTTTCATCACAGCCACGAACTCTAACACTAGTCATAAATATACTTTTATTTTTTCCTATTTAATATGATTCAATTTTTTAACATTACAACTTATGGATAGGATTCTTGAGAACATAGCAACATGTTGAATATTTTTAATCCAAGAATTTTCAGAATAATTATGTGAGTTAAACTAATAATTTATATGGTATGTGTAAATAAAATTCAATAGTTTTTTGACTATAATTTATTTTCAAGTTCTTTGTCGTCAAAAACGAGAACCCTTGGGCTTAGGGCTAGAGTTGCTGAGAGCTTTATGAATTTTTAGGGTGGGTTTGTTGATCTGGTATCTTAATTGCATCAGGTGTAGTAGTTTTTCTTCTTCCACCTGTGGGCATTTTATTCAAGACTTGTCTGCCTGGCTCTCCCTCAGCTTCCCTTACGTTTACAAAGCCCAAGGGGTGGGTCTTCTCTCCCCTTCACTAATTTAAAATTAATTGAATTTAAATAAGAAAATTATTGTGAGGGTGAATAAATGAATACCACGTATTAAGTATCTGATTGGCATATAGAGAGGAGGTAAGAATGACCAGCTTTCAATTTTCTAAAAGGGAAATGAATCCACCTTGCATAGAGAATGTCAGTCAGGGTAATGAGTTAGTTCTAGGCTCAAATACCGAATAGACAACCTCCGGTTAATTAATATTATAATAGAAAGATAATCTAATTTTGGAAGACAGGTTGAAATGAAAAATCTATTCTCTAAGATTTCCTCCTTGTTTAAAATGAATCAAATTCAATAACAAAATTTTACTCTTATAAAAAGAAATTAATCAGGCTGTCCTGTGGCTGATTTAACTAAACATTATACATATATAGGTTTTTAATTCAAATTCGGACTTTTCCATATCAAATGCACGATTTTAAAAATCAAAATCAGACTTTTTATTTTATTCATTTGTAAAGATGTTTTTTTCATTGACTTATTATTTATTTTTAGATTAAACTAGCTGCAAGGCTCGCCTTCGGCAGCCCTCTTGCTAGCCATGGTGCTACACCCCCTGGACCACCACCCCATTCAGAAATCACATCCCCTACAACTTTGTTCATAACAAAATTTGCCGTAGAGTTAATAGTTTAGGAGTTATCTGATAATTTCCATTCGGGCGCCCGCCCTCCCAACCCCCTTTTGGTGTCAAAATATCAAAACGTTATATAGCAATAATTTTAAGTTAGAAAACATCTGATCTAAATATGAAATTTCATAATAATCAATCACTTCAGTTGTTTTTACGTGAATCGTGGGCAACTTTTCGTTGATGGTGTTTTCGTTCATAACTTTGCTTGAAACGTATGCAACCAAAATTTGCCTTGATTTGGACCAATGTACAGAAAAAATATTAATTTTAAATATATATAGATATTTTTTAAAATAAAGGGATATTTTTGATGGAGATAAGTTAAATTTTTTATTTTGTTTTGTGTGTGGTACACATTCACAAAATAGATTGAAAACCGGAAGTCTTGTCATTCGTGTAGCTTGCTTCCTATTTGATTAGTGAATTTGAAGATCTTAAGGAAGGAACTCAAGTTGGGAGCTCCAATCTCGCCTAAAAGGGGGTCGTCAAAGCGGGTTGCATATCTTCGCCTGAATCGTTGACCGTGAAAAAAGCCTGTGTAGTCGATGAGTGAAGACAGTTTCTAAGAGGGATGAAGAAGGGAAAGCCAGATTGCTTGTATGCAGGCTAGAAAAGTTTCTAGTTTTTCGTTTCGGTGTCGAAATGAGACGAATGAAGCTACTGGCCATGCAAAGTGTATATAGGTATATACTTCTAAACGATGGATTGTATTAACTCAAAATAATTAATTTTAACCCCTGTGCACTTAAATTAACTATTATTAAATTAATAGTAAACATAGAAATTTCTTGAAAGAATCTGAGAAAGAAGAACTTTGTGGATGAGTCTGAAGAAGGCAAGAGTGGTCAGATGATGGGGCACACACTGAGACACGGGGAATTGCTTAGAGATATCTTAGAAGGGAGGTCGGAAAGAAAAGGGGAAGCCCAGATTAGAATATTTCGACCACATAATTGGGAATATGGGATGCGAAACGGTCAAAGAGCCGAGTAGAGACGGGTGGTTGCGTCAAACCAGGACAATGTGTACTCAATGATGATGAAAGAAATTTAAGTTTCGGGCATTCGAGCTGAGATTTTATTTTAAATTGCCGGAACGTAAAAATAAATAAATAAATAAAATAAAATATGGAAAAAATTCTATTGATGCTTCTGTTAAGAAACGGAAAATTTCGAATACTCCTGAGGAGAGAAGAAGGAGGAATCCTGTATGTTTTCATCATTGACCCTTTTAAACCCTGAAGAAGATGGGCCGATCCTCCGAAACAACGTTTTTTAAGAAGAGAAAATGACTATACAATAAATTTATTTTATTTGGAATTGTATTTTTCAATATCCTATGCTGCATTCCATCACATTTCAATCTTCTTGCCAAACTGCCTGCCTTTGGATTCACACCAACACTTCGCAAATGGATAGAAAGCTTTCTGACAAACCGAAGTATAAAAGTTGTGGTGGATGGAATATCATCTGAATCGTTCTCCACAAACGCTGGTGTTCCCCAAGGCTCTGTAATCTCCTCCACACTCTTCCTAATTTATATAAACGACGTTATCGATCAAACCTCAAACCCCACTCATTGTTACGCCGACGATAGCACTCTAAACAGCAAACCCTCACTCCCGAATAATCGAATCAATGTTGCCTCCTCAATTACTCTCGACCTAGACAAACTGAATAAATGGGGCTCTCAAAATTTAGTTAACTTTAATTCAAACAAGACTCAATGTTGTCTAATTTCTAGGCGCGAAAATAAAGATTTCCCTGATATTCACTTCGATTCGAATACCCTAAAAATGTGTGACAGCCTATCCATGTTGGGCGTCTCAGTCACATCTGACCTATCTTGGAATGAACACATCTCCTCTGTGGCGAAATCTGCAGCAAGGAAGATTGGCTTCTTATTCAGGTCCAAGCGATTTTACAAACCCCCACAACTTCTCACCATCTACAAGGCCCAAATCCGCCCCTGTCTCGAATACGGCTCTCATCTGTGGAGAGGAGCCTCAAAATATTCTCTTGCTACCCTGGATGCAATTCAGAAACGAGCCGTCAGGCTAATTAACGATTCTACCCTCACCGACTCCCTCGACTCGCTGACTCATCGAAGAAATGTCTCTGCCCTTTCCCTTTTCTATAGATACTATCACGGCAGGTGCTCTGATGAGATAAAATCAATAATTCCCCCCAAAGCATGCTTTGCACGTAGCACGCGTTTTGCCGACTCCCAACACTCTTTCGCGGTCAAACTGGAAAAGTGCCGGACCACTTCATTCGCCAATACATATATCCCCATGACTTCAAGGAACTGGAACTCTCTCCCAGCCTCCATCTTTCCCAGCACCTATAATCTTCAAACCTTCAAAACCGGGGTGCATAGACACCTACGTCTACACCCTCTCACTTAATCAACTTTCCCTTCTCTTCGGTAATGCAAGGGTCTTTCGAGATCCATAGGAGCTGCATCTTTACTGGCGCACCCCTTCTTGCATTCGATTGCATTAAAAAAAAAAAAAAAAAAAAAAAAAAATTAAAATAAAATACATATTTTATTAAAACGTTTTGGTTAAAGAGATGAAGAGGCGTTTTAAATTCTCTTCTAATATTTCCTTGATAAATTTTCAGTTTACAATAAATTTAAAATTTTTATTCATTTTTTGTTTTAATAAAGTGAAATATATAATTATATTATTAAATTTTAAAATAAACTAAAAATAAATTACTACTTAAAATTTCATTTTTTGAACTTTCGATAAAAATCTAAAAAATATATATCACTCTCCATCAAATTTTCAAAAAAATAATAATAATAATAATAATAATATTCTAACCTCCATTTTTAATTAAATATTTTTTTTCATCTCTTAATAAAATTTAAATCAAAGAAGTTTGTACGTAATTTTATTAAATCTAAACGATTTATACCACACTCAATCACTTATATTCCAAACATAATTTAAGTAGGCTGCAATTAATTAAAGGTGTTTACAAATGCATGCAATCGCGTATCGTTATATATGTTGCAGTAAAACCCCGTTTTTAGTAAAAACGCGTTTCGCTGAATACCTTTATGGCAAGTAGCGTTTACTGATGTTGGTTGAGTTTGGCTCAAAGGTCTAGAATCTTCATTTTTGACCTTCCGCCTCATTTCGTAGTATTTATTTTCAAAAATTTTTTTATACAATAAATGTTAAAAATTACATTCTCCACAAATTTTCTTCTAATTTTTAACATTTTCGTTTAAAAATTTTTAAAAATAAATACACGAAATGAGGCGGAAGTTCAAAAATGAAGATTCTAGACCAGTGGTTTCCAACCTGGGGGCGATGAGTATTCTAAGGGGCGAAATTAAAATAGTAACTGTACAGTAGAAGTTGCCGGGTAAAATAAAACAATAACAAAGTTTTCAAACTTTAACTTAGCCCAGTAAATAGAGGGGTTTCAGCTTACATTAATTGCCGGAAAAGATTTTTTTTAGGTATGGTGTGGGTATGCGAAATCTAAGTTTCCGACCTCGAAAATGTGCGGGACAACTTTTGGTGGCCTAAAAACTTCGAAATTTTCGGAGTTTTTCCAGTTTCCCGCTTATAATTCAAAACCAGTTCATATTTTGCAAATAACCGTCCTATAGTAAATTAAAGAGGCCAAAATTTCACGTCGATTAAAAAAAATATCCAAAATTGGTCCAGTAGTCGATTTTTAATGGGGATCCAAAAACAGACCTGGGATCACTTTTGAATATCCCAAAAACTATAACTTTTTTCGATTTTTCCCATTTTGACCATGAAGGAGCACATTTTCGATAAATACCACTCTATACATGTTTAAACTAGATTAAATTTGCTGCAATTGAAACAAAGTTTCATCTTAATTTTCGAGTTATATGCAAGAAACTGGAAAAAGTCCGAAAATTTCGTGGTTTTTCGGCCACCAAAAGTTGTCCCCACACTTTCGAAGTCGCAAACTTAGATTTGGCATACCCACACCATACCAAACGATCCTAGAAAAAAATATTTTCCGGCAATTAATGTAAGCTGAACCACTTTTTGGATCCTCTATTTACTGGGCTAATTTTCAACTTATTTAATTTTTCCAGATTCCAATTTAAAAATGATAACATGTACTCTTGTTTTTTAAATGTCCGTCAATGTTCTTAGTTAATTATTTCACTTCTTTGTTCTTAAAAAAAATATGTAAGAAAAATACATTTTAATTTTTTTTCTATTTTATTAAAGAGTGACCGGATAAAACTGCTTTGGTTGTTTTTATATACGGTAATAAAATTGTTTAAAATAATAAAACTGATTTATTATTTACACTTTACTTCATATTAAAATTAGGCATACTCTGAAAATGAAAAGGGGGCGATAGGTGTTAGTCAACATCCAGAAAGGGGCGATGGGCCACAAAAGGTTGGGAACCACTGTTCTAGACCTTTGATCCAACCTCAACCAACATCAGTAAACTCTAGTTGTTTCGAAAATGTAAAGACACGTGGTCACAGGTGGCTCACAGGTTTACACCTAATATATATTCCGTTTTGCTCCGGAGTAAATCAATTAGAAAGAAGCCTGGGTGTCATTTAAAAAAAAAATTAAATCTAAAAGACTTGACCAAAAAACCAATTTGTTTGATTAATTTGACAAGCTTTCAATAAAGGATTTTTATTTATCCAATATCACTATCGATTATATTGCTTGTTAAATTATCATTAATATTATTATAGACGAATTAAATTTAGAAAAAAATAAATATATAAACCTCTACTTGACGGTTTTCGAATGATGAATACTGTACTCACAAAAATCCCCTTGAATTTGAAAATTGGAATGAATAGCGTCGGTATTGCGCGACGCCGGCTATTTCTATTGAAAGTTTATTCGCGAAAATATGGAGCCCGTTGATTGTGCATTTATACGTAAATAAATAAAATGAAACTAAAAACGAAAAACTCGACGGGGGCGTTTGAATACGGATTTCATTGAGTTTGAAAACACATTAAAATTGCCAGTTAATTGGATGTTTTTGTATGAATCTGAAAAGCCCATCCCCACGTCTATTCAATATGTTCAACTAGGGGGGATAATAAATAAATATCCATAGATTTCGTACGTTCATTCATATTTCCTCCACCTCATTTCTACTGGATGAAAAAGTATTTTTTTTTTTTTTTTTTTTTTTTAATGAAATTATTTGAATAATCAATAGCAATAAAATTAGAAGAATTACATGTAAATAAAAGATTGTATTATGATCCTTTCTAGTTTTAAGAGTATTAATAATTTATAAAATTAAATTAAATTCATTAGTTTAACTATACAAATTTACGTTATATTATAATAAATCTATTACATATATATCTTCTACACTTATACTAAGGGTGGTCCTTATTTTGGGTATTTTCTAATTTTTATGCTGACAGAGGCTCATATGGTTCGAAATAAATAAAAAATATCCCCCAAGTTTCAAGTCTCAATCTCATTTTTAACCTGTGCCGCACAGCGATAAGTTTCCCATCTAAATAACATGGGGCTTTGGCATTGAACGATCAATTTTTTATTCCGGCCAGAGTAATTGTTCAAAAATTTGAAACTCTATAGACTTTATTCTTATAATAGTAGCTATATTTGAGAATTTTTACAGATTTTTAGCTATTATAATTTTTGGAGTCTATAACTTACTAACACTAACATTTATCTAGCTATAACTCCAAAATTAGAATAGATGAAAAACTGTAAAAATTCTGAGTTATAACTACTATTATAAGGATAAGGTCTACAGCGTTTCAAATTTTTTGAACCATTACTTTGACCGGAATAAAAAAAATTGAATGTTAAATGCCAAAACCCACTTGTTATTTAGATGAGAAAATTACATCGTTTGGGGCATAGGTTGTAATTGAGATAAAAACTTGAAACTTGGGGAATATTTTTTTTTATTTATTTCGAACCATATGAGTGTCTGTCAGCGTAAAAATTTTAAAATACCCAAAATAAGGACTACCCTAGTCTACACCAGTGAAAATAGACTTGTCTAGCTGTCAATAAAATAGTAAACATTTTCTATATTATATTTATAATTAAGGGGAGTTTTTGTGAAGTTTCACAGAAATGAAAGATTTAAAAACTTGTTATAAATACCAATATATTTCGGGTTGTTAGCACATCTTCCGTAGGTAGTCCACCGGGGTTCTGCAAAACACAGTTTGAAATTCACTTGTGTATTTCTATTTAAAATTCCATTTGTATTTAAGGTATGAATTCAGCCCCTAAGTATAAAAAAAAAACAATAAAAAACAATTTACAGATTTCCGGCTATAATTAAATAGAGGATTAACTTTGCGGGAAATAATTTTTGGACAAATGATAAAAACCACACCTGGGTATTTAAAAATTTAAGATAATTAGATGGAAAAGATAGGAAAAAGAGATAACCCCCTCCCTCATGCCAATGTCTTTTTCAAACCCTTGAAATTGGAATGGCGTTTTATCTATTTAATAGAGTAGGATAAATAATTAGTTTCATGCCCAAGGGGTGGTTTCTAATTGGTTATTGAAATGAGCATGCATGCACCTTGCAGGCTCGCGCCGCTATCTCCCCGAACACCCGTGACGTACCCCTCAGGGCGAAAACGCCACAACCGTTTCAAACAACTTAATCACCTTTCATTAATACAACAGATAAAAACATGGAAACGAGGTTTCATTGAAATGTCTATGTGTGTGAGTATACGTGGAGGGGGAAGGGGGTTGGGCCAACTAACGACCCCTTGTCATTTTCATGGGTGGGATCTACCACCACTAGAAAAAATTGTTTCCTAATTTATAACTCTTCATAGATAAGGTTTTTAGGGGGAATTTTAATTTGTAATTATTTAAATTTTCTTTATTTTATTCCGGATACTTGTCAAGAAGATGCACCTCTAGGCCCCCACTACAAATTTATTGTATCTATTAGTAAAAACATTAGCGTGTTGAGGTGAAGGGATGGCTAATTGGTGGCCTTGAAGGACTGAGAAGTCAAGGGGAAAAACGTATTGGCGAATGAACAGGTTTGGCACTTCTCCAATTCGACTGCGAAGGGATGCTAGAAATCATGTGATACACACAAAATAAGCTTTTGGGAATTAATTGATTTTATTTCACCACTAGTTTTAACGAATGAACTGGTTCGGCACTTCTCGAATTCAACTGCGATGCGAAGGGATACTGGTAATATAACGAATCAGGTAATACACCCAAAGCAAGCTTTTGCGAAAAAATTATTTTTATCAATTAATTAATTTATGAAATATTTTATTGCCAATGCAATTAACCTACATACTTATATTACGAAATTTCTAGAAAATTGACTTAGTTCACATTTAATAGTGAAAGTACGGAGAAGCATAGAAATATAAATAAATAATATGTAAATATTAATTCTACTCTTGCAGAAAATGGTGTTGCTCTAATTTCGAATTATCTCAAACAATGGTCTATAATAATTTTCGAATAAGACATGTATCTAAATCACAGGGTTAAGGCCGACAACAATCTTATAATATATAGTAAAATGAAATTTTAAGAGATATTAAAAAGAAATGGTTAATATCAACAATGCGTGTCGAGTTTTCAACTAAAAATAATTGGATATGAAAATAAAATTTCATTTCCTCGAGGTTTCTACTTATTTCCAAAAGAATATTTCATATATAGAGAAAAAATAATATACCGTCAAAATATCTCTAAGAAATCATTTTTCCTCCTCTCATGTTTAATTAAAAATTAACCAAAAGAGTATTTCAGAATATTATATAGATATAAAATCATTATTATTGTTATCCAGTTCCATTATCAGAATTTTTTGTATAGAGCCTGATGAAGCCATAATAAATTGGCGAAACGTCGCAAATGATTGCATGTCTTATTACTGTGTTTAATTGTTCCTTTTTCCTCAAATTTATCCTATTTAAAAGAAAATAATCTTTAAATGAACATTTTTACAATCAATCACCAGAAATTATTAGTGCATTACCTACATAGGTAGGTATATTATATTCGGAGAGGTTTTCAGCTTTTTCCTCGCCAAAAATATTCCAAATACTTAATTAATATTTTTCTCTTTCTAAAAAAAAATTAGTAAAATAATATCGTTTATGAAAAAAATAAAAAAATGTAATAACCCCGAATGTCAGCCGAGCCAATGTGGGTTAAATGGAATTTATTAATGCCAGATCCTAAAATGTTAGAGGGTCTAATAAAATAAACATATGTATATAAATTTGCTGAAAAACTAACATTTAATAAAAAAAAGGTTGGTATATTAAGAATTTTCTAGAAAATTAGCTTAAAAAAATAGGTCCAAAATTCAATACTAGCCAGAAAAAAAGCAAAGGAACCAAGTTAAATAAAAGAACAAATTAAGCAAATTACTGCTTTTCCTGTGTAAGGGGCCATCCATAAATTTCGTAACACAGTAAAAGGAAGGGGGTATCTCAGATTTGTGACAAAATGTGACAGAGGGACCAGGGGAAAAAAATTGTGATATCACAAAAGTAAAATTAAAAATAAATTTCAAATATATTGTTTATTTTAATAATAAAAATTTATTTATAATGCAATAATAATAGAAATAGTGAATAATGTGTTAAATGAAATGAATAAAAATAAAGTTTTTTTTTTTTTTTTTTTTTTTTTTTGGCTTTTCGGCCATGGTAGCCATAAGCCATTTACGATAACTATTTATTTTTATTTTTTTTTAAATTTGTCTCTACCTCGGGGGTCAGATTTTAGCCGGATGCCTCGAGCCGGATTCGAACTCGGGTCCTCTTGGTTAGCTGGCTGACATGCTACCGCCTAGGCTACCCGACCCCCCTAAAAAATAAAGTTAAGCATAAAATATATTAAATCCCTTTAGTTGTAACCCTAGTAGCAGAATGTTTCAAACTATATAGTAGCTATATAGTGCCTATATAGATTTCGAGAATCCATACCATATAGTAGTAGTTACTAAATAGTTTGAAACATTGTGCTACTAGGGAAGATTAATTTATAAAAAATTCTACAATTATTAAATTATAGGGTATAAAAGTGATAGTGTGACGTCACAATATAGGAGGGGCCCAATGAAAATGTGAGGGAAAGTGATACAGGGGTGGGGGAGGGTCTAAAAATCTTGAAATTTGTGTGACTTACTTTATGGACGGTCCCTAAGAACAATGATTCCCAAAACAGGGTAAAATATCGTCTTTTTTTGATGTACACCAATGAAATTCTTAGCCAAAAAAAAGAAGTCAGATTTAGGAATTTTTTTAGTCTGTCAGATAAATAAGTACCGATACATCATTTTTTTATCTCATGAAAAAGTAGTTTAAATAAATAAAAAGAAGTATATCTAATAAAGCAAAAGGGATGGATGGTTGGATGCCTTACGGGCCTCTGAAGACAGAGAAGAAATTCCCATCCGTTTTGGGTAAACTCGCAATTCTTGATTGCCCCCCCCCCCCGAGGGGTTTCGCTATAAACTTTTATATTTAAACCGCCAATACGCGAATGTTACTTAAAAAAAAATCAAATTAGTGTTTTCTTCAGAGGGTGAATGGAAAAGAAAAGAGGCTTGTATGCCAATACCCTCGGGTAACATTTTTGCTTATTACATTATCTTCTTCTTTTTTGAATTTGAAATTGTTTTTAATATTCAGAAGACAACTTACGGATGTGTGTGTGTGCTTTTTTTTTTTTTTATTTATGTTATTCTTGTTTAAAAAAATAAAATAAATAAATCAAATAAACAATTCATTGGAATTTATTCAATTGTCAATGGTAGAAAATGAGATTGGTTTGACATAAACGAAACAAGTTTTTTTTTATATAAGTTTTTTGTTACAAATGGTACAGACATATTTGACATCTTTCAATTGAATTTTTTTAGGATTTCTTCCACTAGTTGCTACCTTAGTGTTATTATATAATTTTAGCTACAATATAATAAATGTAAAATTTAATTCTCATTAGAATGATGATGTAGTGGAAGGACCCAAAAAAACAACACTTTTAGATAATTTTTGTACCTACGGTTACGGGCGTTCAGAAATGGTTTGACTTAAAATTGTCGAAAAAAATTTCGGCAAATTCGCTTATTCTTTTCTTATGAACGATAAATATAAAGGGATTTCATATCTCTACAAATTTGGAAGATATAATTTTTTTTATCCATTCGAAAAAATTTGTGAATTGATCAAATTTTAATCTAATTTGTAACAATTTTAAAACAAGTTTTACGGACAAACGGATAAAATTATTATTCCGAATCTATATTATACTATATATAGATTCGGAATAACATATATATATAATTAAGGTTTTGTCTGTATATTGGTCCAAATCACGACAAATTTTGGTTGCACACGTTTCAAGCAAAGTTATGAGCGAAAACACCCTCAACAAATTTCCTGTAAATTAATAAAGTAAAGAGTGTGTAGTTTCACAGTGAATGAAATAAAACTCAAAGAGGTTTATACATACTCAATATATTTCGGATTATTAGTCCATCATCAGGACTTTACAGGTTAAAACTAATAATTATTGAACGAGTGATCACAATTTTTAACATCTTTATAAGTACCAATATAACAAAATATAACATTCAAATCACACATACCAATATAACACAAGAAAAACATCAATAAAATTAAAATTTTACACTTTAAATGTTTTTACAAAAAATTTTCTTTTTTAATATAAAAATATATAAATGTAAATATAAAAAAAAATCTAGGTAAATATGAATATAAATATAAATAAAAAAACCCTTAATTACACGTATAAATATAAAATTTTTTAGAATTAAATTAGAAAATAAATTTACAAATTTAAGTCATAGACACAAAATTAATTATAAATATCAATGTACAAATAAGCATAAATTATATATAGAGATAAAGATTAAAATAAAACATAATAGATATAAATTAGATGAGATAAATTACAATATACAACAATTTTGTGGTTATCTCATATATCAGTATGTCATTTATTTTAGAAGGCTGAGGGCGCGTGGTTTGAATTTAATTTTGATCGCTCGTTCAATTATTATTAGTTTTAACCAGTAAACTCCTGATGATGGACTAATAATCCGAAATATATTCGTATAACCTCTTTGAGTATTATTTAATTCACTGTGAAACTAGACACCCTTTACTTTATTAATTAATATCATGTTTCACCTAAAACCTACACCACTTTCTCTAAGTAAAAAAAAATCCTGTATGTCCGTCTGTATGTTTTCGTGGGTTCCGCGCAAAAGTTGCTCACGATTCTCATAAAAACGGCTGAAGGGATTATTATGAAATTTCATATTGTGGGGTGTAGGGTAGGGATCGGGGGTGGGGGTCCAGGGGACGTATTCCCCTGGCTAGCAAGAGGGCCGCCGAAGACGGGACTCGAAGCTAGTATACAATATTCAATTTCACTGAAGTGAGTCAGCCATTTAAAAAATTAAAGAATCGTTAAAATTAAAATTAGTTTTATAGGCTGAAAATTTTGATCAGTTATTTGAAGAGCTTTTTAGAGGTAGACGACCTAGATTTAAAATTAAATTAAATATTTAGAAATCCTTTACTTCTTTTTCTAAAGCTGACAAATTGATTCGATTTCATTCAGTAAAGGTACGCTTGGTAGGCTTTATCAGTCATTTTTTATGTCACAAGAGGGTTACCCAGTTCCTAAATGACCCATGTCCCATGTTGCTTAACTAATGAAACCTAATATATTCTGGTGCCTTTAACTTGTCAAGGCCGTTGTCAAAAAGCATAAATGAATAAATGTTAACAATTAATATTGCGTTTTGATTAATTTGTTGGAAGCTCTATGTTCTATGGCCATTGAATGACTAGATGAAATAATGATAAAAGATTCTTCAGAGTCTACTCTATCTGTGATCTATGTATTGTCGAGTTGTGATTTAATGTTGTGAAGGACGGATGACATCTGTTGCACGGGATATAAATACGCACCCAGCGAGATGCGTATTCATTCGTGCTAAATATATCTGGATATAAATGTATACAGGGTGATTCAAAAATTTCTTCCGGTATGGAGATTTCGCTTACTATAATAGATAGAGCATAGATTCAAATCCGGCAAAGTTTTAATATCTGAACTGTTCAATAATATTGGTTCAAATATTGAACGGTTTTCTAAAAAGTTAAAAAAAGTTAAAAATTACGAATTTTACTTTTTATAGGGGGTAAAAAAAAATTCTAGCCCTTGTGACCAAACTCAACCAAATTTTGTATACATATTCTGTGGATCCCCAGAAGACTAGAAATGAAAAACTAACCAACTTTTGTATTCATAGTTTGGTCGAAAGGGCTAGAATTTTCACCCTCCCCCCATTTTGGGTGGTTAGTTTTTGCATTTCTAGCCCTCTGGAGGTCCACAAAATATGTATACAAAATTTGGTTGATTTTGGTCGAAAGGGCTAGAATTTTCACCCTCCCCCATTTTGGGTGTTTACTTTTTGCATTTCAGGCCTTCTGGGGGTCCACAGAATATGTATACAAAATTTGGTTGAGTTTGTTCGAAAGGGCTAGAATTTTCATTTTTGACCCCCCTCCCCTTTGTCTGATAATGTTTAAAATACCTTAAAAAAAAATTATTTTGTGTTCTTTTCAAAAATATATTCAGTTTTTTTCTAGTTAAATTTTTACATTTTTTATACCTCTTCAAAATGTGGTAGATCTTTATGCCACACCCTGTACTTTTTAAGATCAGTATTATTCAAGAGGATTCAAGAGCAGCACGAGATTTTCTGAAGAGCCGCATGCGGCTCGCGCGCCGCGTTGTGGCCACCTCTGATTTATATTCTTACTTACTTGATGTAGTTTTAACCCCCGTCAGGCGCAATACTCAAACTCCAAAGATCGAGCGCAATGCACCCGACAGGCATACTTTGTTATTAATGTTAAAATTTAATAAGTAATTATAATTTTAATATTCGAAAGGTTATCACATACTTTTTGGGAATGTTTAAAAGGGAAAAATCGTAATTCGTTGCAAAAAAGAACGAATTTATAATATTTTTTCAGAAAAATCTTATCCTAAAAAAATATTAAAATTTTCGATCCACCACCAAATTAACTTAAATTGTTAGGCTAACAAATTAAATCAACTTAACAGTTAGGTAAATAATTAACATTGTAGTGCAGGGTTCATAAGACGTGCACGTCTGGAGTTTGAGCGTTCTTAGTGTTTCCATGACTCCAGGAAAAATTAATACGAACTTTCAAATGTATGACGAATTCGGGCGTAATGTGCTTATGAGGCCACTAGTGATAACTGATTTCCACGACGCATCAGGGTAAACTGAGTAAGAGGGCTCTAAACATCCGCTTAAGAAACGCGACTACCAGGAAGGACAAAGTAATTCAATTTTTAGAGGTGAAAGTATGAACGAAAACGTTAGAGATGTTCCTCTTATGCCTGTTGCACCCAACGAAGAGTTAATCACTAACTTCACTATTTCTTAAAGATGCAATTTTTAGTATTGAAGACCAGTAAATAGATTTTTCTGAATCCAATGGTATATCACGCTTAATTATTAAATAATTAATAAATTAATAAAAAAACTTATAAAGGAATATAAAATTTGTCATTTTTCACTTTTTGGAAGTTTTCTAGAAAAATGTTCAATTTAAACTAAATCTTTTTATTTTTTTATTGAACAGCTCAGAAATTAAAAACTTCGCCAAATTTAAACCTATTATAGCAAGCAAGATCCCCATACTGGAACTAATTTTTTAACCACCCTGTATATATATATATATATATATTATTTATATTCCATACTGAATGGTAAAGGAGGCGTTTTTGAATGAAAAATGACCAAGAGAAATTAATTCTACCTTGAGGTCTGTTCCAATTTGGAGAATGCATTTGGGCTGATATATAAAAAGCCCCTCAGCCATGGATTTGCTTGCGAGGGCAGAGTGATGGATCCTGTTTGTCTCCATTTCCTCTCTCTCGAAATTAACAGGCATTAATTTTTATTCATGGTTCACCGTAAACGCGCATTTGTCGAACAACATGGTAATAAATCGACATTTTGTTTTTTGGGAAGAATAAGCGATGAAGAAAATTAATTGAAGGAGAAGAGGGAGGGTCTTTATTATCTATCTATAGGTATCTATTTATATATAAAAGCCATTGTCAGACAGTACCCGTGGCGCAGCAAGGAACATGTGGGAGAAAAAGCAACTAATATTCAATGACAGTTGTTATATTGTCATATTTTACAAATAAAACATATCTATTCTCTATATTATATATCTATAATATCTCTATATGATAATATATTCATCTATATAGCTTAGAATATTAGATTTACACCGTGTCTCATTTGAAATTTTAGTAGACAAATTTATTAATTTTAAATATATTATATATTAATATATATTTAATTTTTGGAAATAATTCATACCGCGAAATTATTTTTTTTTGAATTTAACAAAAATATAAATTCTTAAAATTTTAGTAGACAAATTAATTTTAAAATATATATAGGTATATTATATATATTTAATTTATAATATAAGCTTAAATGAAATATGATTTAATGGGATAATGGGATTAATTCTTAATTTTATTACTGTATGCGAGTCATTTGAAATTTTAGTAGATAAATTAATTTTAAAATTATTATATATAATTAATTTAGAGACACTTTTTTAGATAAATTTAAATATTGAAATGTATTATTAAAAAAGAAATAGGTTTCCAACCGATCGGAATTTCTAGAGAAATGGTTGCATGCTCTAGATAAAGTATTTATAAAGCATTTAATGATATTTTTTCATCTTTCTTTGATCAATATTCATTATTCAAAAAAATATTTTTTTCAAAACATATAATTACGGACAGCTAATAATCACATCTCGAGACGCTGCCCGCCAGGGCCACCAGCCCGGAGGGCCTAGCGAGTGCCGGGCGTGCCGTAGGCACGCCAGGTACTGCTCGTATATTATAATACCCAAATACCCTTCATTATTTCTTAATTTATCATGGTTTCTCTGGGACTACTTGTGCTTGTGATAGGAACTTGAAATTTTGCTTGACGTTTGCTTCTAGAACTTAAACATTGGCGTAGTTAGGAGGGGGGGGGGGGGGGCAGACGGCCAGCTGATTAGCCACCAAGGTTTCAATTTCGGTAATCCGATTAGAGATCAACTAACTTTTTAGTAAAATTGACAAATTTTGAAAGTAACAAAATAATTTAATGAGAAATACATATGTGATGGCTTGTAATAATAGAGTTTCTATTTTTTAAAAATTGTTTGGAGGTTTCTTTTAAAATTACTTTTACTTTAAAAATATAAAGTTTCATCGCGAGTTAATAGGAATCATTTGAGCTTTAAAATTTTATATGGATGTTATTTTTAAGATACCTATATAGTAAATGCTTTCTAAGAAAAAAATCAAATTTTAAAGGGATGAAAAAAGAAATTCAATTTTTTTCTTAAAAGTAGGTGATGAAATGTTATTTTTTTTGGATTCTTGATATTTTGACGCTAGTATATGCGTCAATATAAAATATATTTTAGAAAACAAAAATAGGCCTTGAGGAAATTAAGTTTTATTTTCCCCATCGAAATCGAATAATTTTTCATAAGCGGAAAACCCATTATCAACAAAGGGGCGAAAAGTAATTTTTTAAAAATATTTCGACATTAGTACATTTTATAATCCCTATTTGAAATGTTATTTTAAAATATGCATATAGTTATATAGTAAACATCTCTACTGAATCTTGAACAATAAATTACAAATCACAATTACAGACAGGTTAAGCAGAAATAAATATGCTAATTGTTAGTTTTTTGTAAAAATATCTTCACTTTTAGTGACTTTTTTTGTAATGCTCATTAAAACTTTTTTCAAAATGGACAAATTCACTCCAACAAATAAGCTGACGTGTTCTGATGTGACCATCCACTTGACTTTACCATACAACCTGGCCCCTAAAATTATTTATAATCATGTAGGGGGGGGGGGGGGGTTAGTTTTTGCATTTTTATACTTGAGGAGCTCACATTCAAAACGTGCTTTGTCCGGGTGAATGTACTTTTCAGAAACTGCAAATATTGAATATAAAAAATATATATATTTATTTTTTGTTACAAAAATAACTAATAATTTATAGATATTCTATTTATCACAATGAGATACGTCTATAAAAAAGTTATAAAGGATTAATATTTTAAATAATTAATATAAAATTGGACAAAGCACGTTTTGCATGAAATTAATGGACAAAGCACGGTTTGAATGAATTAGACATGGACAAAGCTTATTTTGATCAAATTTTATTTATTTATAAAAGAAATATACATGTTAAAAAAACATTATGAGTCCATTAAGATGACACCTTTGCTTCTTAAATGTGTAAATCACACATTTCAAGTTCCAAACAATCACATTCTTCTTCAGGTTCCTCAAAATTTATCGTAGGCACATTAAAAATAATGTCTTTGTACCAGTTCAAACGGCCATCAGCAAGTGGCTCATCGGCCCATTTTTCATCATCAAACATTTTGATAAGAAGTTTATTAACATCATTTTTCTTCTCTCTGCTAATTACATGACCAAGTGACACATTTTCAAGTTGGATGTTATTAAATTGAATGTTGCCTGCACGCCTTAAAGAAATAAAATGTTCATTTTCAAATTTGTAGTTCTTCATTCCTTTCACTATAACATGCCTCTTGATACTGATTTTCTTCATTTTAGTGGGTAACACTTCTTCAACAACAATTTTTCCTTTAACTTTTCTTTCAATTAAATCTCCTTCTTCCTTTATTGGACATGTCTTAATAAGAGTATAAATAATGCTGTCTTGAGAAGCTTTATCTGGCTTTTCAAAAAAATTATTTCTAAAGGTTTTCAAGTCCCTTGGCATGAACTTCACACAAGAAAACCTATCGTTATCATGTTTACAAGGTTCAAATTTAAGGGCTATTTTAGGAGTGCTGTAGCTGGTTGATTTTGATGCAGTTTTTTTACCACGTGTAGAATGTCTTTTTCTGCTTCCAATGTTGTAGTCACCCACACGTACACTTCCGTCGGCATCTTCATTTTCCATTTTAAATGAAATTTGGGAATATATGAAAACAATTAAATCTAAAGAGTACTCACAAGAGCTTTTCCAACTGAACTAATCCTATAAAGTAAGGTTAGAGAATGAATAAGACGTGGCAGAAACAAACAGTCACGTAACTAGAAACAAGCAACCCTATTGGTCAGATGGACTAAGCACGAATTGGTTGAAACTTGTCTATGGACAAAGCACACTTTGTATGAAACTCAAGTTTTCAACATGATTTTTAAATGAGAAATAACATGATTTGACTGAATTCTGATATTCCTTCATGTCCAAATTACGTAGAGGAACACAAATATGTCAATAACTCATTTTCGAAAAAAAGTGGACAAAGCACGTTTTGAATGTGAGCTCCTCACTTCTGGTGTCCCACTGCTTATGTATACAAAATTTCGTTGAATTTGGTAAATGGCCAAGATTTTCATTTTTTGACGCCCCCCCCCCTCATTTTGGGCGGTTAGTTTTTGCATTTTTAGACTTATGGGGGTCCACTGAGATGTTGAGTTTGGTACAAGAGCTTATATTTTGAATTTTGAACCCCACCCCCTCCAGTCCCCTTAATTTTGGGTCGATATTCACCAAAATATAATCAGCTCTTAATCTCAATGGACCAAAACTACGTGTGAAATTTGGTTTTGATATTCACACTAGTTTTTGAGCTAGCTCGTTCACAAAAATTTGGTAACGCACAGATTAACAGAGAACCAGACTAACTAACTAACTAACATACATTTTGACAAAACAATTATTATCTCATTGTTCACTTATTAAAACTTTTTTTGTAGAGCGAAATGCCATGGTTTCGCTCAATTTTTTTAATCAAAATAGTTTCAGCCGTTTTTTGAAATATTTCAGAAAAATAGAAGCAAAAAAACACTTTTTTCATGCACGATTACAATACTTGACCTGTATCGTAAAGTAACAATAGTATATTTCTATCATTGCTAGTTCTGAAAAAGTCCTGTATAATCTTAAAACTCTGGTTCAAGTTTTCACTCAAATTCGGCTTACACCCAAATGCCAAATATCAATAGATAAACTATACACGACTTAAGATTTCAATTAAAGTTTGGAACAATTTTTGTTTAAATTTGCATGAACCATGTATAGTGTAATTCACGCTTAACAATATTTAAATGGTTGGCAAATACTTAACGATTGGCCGGGGACCATGGCAGTTCCCTGTAATCTAGCCATAAGGAGGCCAGATTAAAGGAGCCTAGACAGTGAAACACCAGCACTGTAGTTTATATTTGCCAGAGTAAGGGGTAAACTTATGTTTACTTTACCGTACAGGGTATTTACTTTAGCATACAAGGTATTGTTAAGTATTGTAATCGTGCATGAAAAAAGTGTTTTTTTTATTATTTTTTTTCGAAATATCTCAAAAACGGCTGTAACTATTTTGATTAAAAAAATTGGGCGAACCATGGCATTTCGGTCTACAAAAAGTCCTAATAAATGAACATCAAAAAATTATATTTTCCGAGATAAAAACTGTTTTGACAAAATATCTGTTATTCTGTGCTTTGCCAAATTTTTGTGGACGAGTTAGCTCAAAAACTAGTGAAAATATCAAAACCAAATTTCATATGTAGTTTTGGTGTAATGAGATTAAGAGATGATTAGATTTTGGTGCATATCGACAAAAATTAAGGGGGTGGAGGGGGAATTAAAAATTAAAATTATATTTTCAAACTAAAAAAACAAGAAAAATTAAATATATAGTATTATAAAATGAACCTAAAATAACGATTTTTTTTCCTGGGGCTAAAATTAATAAGGGGGGTCACAAAATATAAATCTAGGCCATTTAAGCAAACTCAACCAAATTGTGTATACATAATAAGGGTTCCCTAGAAATCTAAAAATACTAAAGTAACCGCTCAAATGGGGTGGGGGGGGGGGCAAAATATGAAAATCTATGCCTTTGAACCAAATGCAACCAAATTTTGTATACATAATCAGTGGGCCCCCAGTAGTCTAAAAATGCAAAAACTAACCCCCCCCCTACATGATTATTAATAATTTTATTAAATATAAGAGAGATGCCGGGGGGTGTATGGTAAAGTTATGTGGATGGCCACATCAGAACATGCCAAATTATTTATTTTTTACTCTCACTTTAGCTATATCATTATCTGATATTAGATATATGTAAAAATTTTACTATTATGAAGGCTTTAAATTTTTCATCTTCCGCCCTAGAAGATGTATAAATCTATAAAGAGTTTGTTATTTATTTTAATAATTTCCCTTAACCACTCGGTTCATCTATGTCAGAATGAAAAATAATATTCATCGATTACTCTTTTCGGAAATTTTTTACTGAGAAAAAAATACTACCATCTGGCGAATGAGCGTCCGATTGACAGAAAGACAGACATAAATAACCAGTGGCCAGATGAAAAACACCAACCGATCCGTTTGCGTTTATTTTTTAGGGGTTGGGATATAGAAAGAGCAAACATGGTGGTGTGGCTTTTAATTTGATCCCTGGGGAATTTAGCCAACATAGTGGAAAAAAGAACCAGCAAGTAACCCTCTCAAAAAATAAAAGTTACCACCGTTATGTGCCATCCGTATATCAGAAATAAACGACACGTGTGCTGCTGCGTGTTTTATAGAGGGCGTAATTGCGATCGTTATAGGGGATGTGCGGTTCGACAAATATACAAAACTTCGAGCAGAGTGGCAATTTTTAACTAAGAAATAAAATATCTCTCTTTCCAGTTATATTTATTTATTTATTTGTATTTAAGTATTGAAAATTTTTGGAAAGGCTCAGATGATAGAACACGTTTTAAGCCACCCACCGTGGGGGTTGCAGAAAAAACTTTGAAAGGGCAAAGTAGGAAAAAGGAGAAACCCCTAACGACTGGAGCAGAATTTGAACTGCTAGAAAACTCTTTAGAGCAGGGGTCTTCAAACTATGTCCCATGGTGCTCAGTGTGCACCGCGGAGAACCTTCAGGTGCACCACGACGATGTGGTCACTTTACTAAAAAAAAATCTGTTGTCTGTAAAGTCGGTTTACTGACGATAGTTGAACGTGACAACGTCATAAGAAAATACTGATGGAATGGTATTTTCTTATGACGTTGTCACGTTCAACTATCGTCAGTAAACCGACTTTACAGACAACCGATTTTTTTATTTCAAATTTTTGCATAAATTGAACTTTGTTGAAACAGTTATTAATATAAATAACAAATTCAAGAATTCACAAAATTGGTTTATGTTAAATCAATCAGTTGTTATAAGTTATTAATAAATTTAACTTGTTTTACATTGTTATAAATATAAAAACTAAACTTAAAAGTTAGAACATTTATTTAAATCACATTAATTGTTAATATCAATCGATTTTAATTCAAAGTGTATTTTCTAAAAGGAGAAAACAAATTCACATTTGATCTTTGAATTTGTAAATCGCGCGCTTACTACCTTGCGCAGTGATTGTGATTACTACAACATAACCTATTCACTTATGTCTTAGTCATTTATTTCATCATGTTATATTATCAGTCTGAAATTATTTACCTTTGCTGTTTGAATTGTTGCGATGGACGAAACTACCTTCACATTATCACTACACAATTGTTTTACAATTAACTGGCAACGTGTAAACTTGTATGCAGGCGCCTAAGCGAAATAGAAGCGCAAGACATGAACCGGTGTGTATGCCTATCTCTCTCACTCTCTCTCTCTCGCTCTGTCTCTCTCGCTCTTAGGCGGGCTAACTGTGCTCGAGTGGAAGGGACGCGTGCCTTTCACTTTTTATGTCTGTCTCTCTCGCTCTTAGGCGGGCTAACCATGCCCGAGTGGAAGGGACGCGTGCCTCTCACTCGCTCTCATTGTGAGCGCATAACGTGAGCGGAGCGTAACGCAGTTTCTTGAAGTGTCACCCGGCAAACCAATTTATAAGACGTTGTCACGTCAAAAACATTTTACATCAAATTAAATAAATAAAAAAATCATTAGAATCTAATCTAATTATTAGATAATTAAGCGGTATTTCAGGAATTACGTAAATTGTAAATATAGTAAAGTTGTTATTTTCTTTCTTTTGATAGAGGTGCACCTTCGGAACTTTTACTGAAAATTTGGTGCACCGATCGTGACAAAGTTTAAAGACCCCTGCTTTGGAGGAAGGCAAATGCGAAACCAAACACTGTGCTCAATTTCCATAGAAAAATTACTAAGAAGAGCATTCTCTCTAAAGTAATAGCCAGCACTCAAAATCCAGTACAGCGCTCGATGAAGAGAACTCTCTCACTAGAAGTTTATCATCATTACTGTCAAACACGGAAGCTTTTCCAATTTTCTTTTTTTCAAAATTAATCTTGAGACTATGCAAACAAAAGGTATTTTTGCCTTAAATTTAATGTAAAGTTTTTCTATATATTTTTTCAAGTCTTCTATGTTTAGGCATTTTAAATAAAAACGTTTTTTTTATTGCCATTACACAACAAATAGAATAGGTGATTCGATTAGTGAGATCTTATATTTTTTGAAAAAATTCGAAGATGAAATTTTTTGAAATTTTTACATATCATTAAAACCCGTTTATTGGTTGAATAAGTGTTTAAGAACAGAAGCCAAGGTGCGAATATACCATATAAGACTATGGTAAGACTAATACTGGCGTACGCAGTTGAAATAAGACCAGATACAGCCAAAACTAGGCAGATGTGGGAAACGACCTAGATGATGACCCTTATAGTCCAAGAGCTGGTGACACATTTTTGAGTACGGATTCGACCCAACTAGAAATAATGCGTTATAGTACCGTCTATGATAGTTGTACAAGGAATGGCCAGTCTGGCTGGTCTAAGCAGGTGGACCAGGTACTGCGCATGGTGTGAGTGCGGTAAAAAATACATATGCGTTAAAAAATATTTTTGACCCACAATAAAATTATAAAAATTATAATTTATAGTCAATTATAAACATAATATATTCACTCCAGACCATTTGAGTGGTGGGACGCGGAACCAGACCACCCAAATTGTATTTTTACAACATGCAAAAAAATAGCATCATGCTACGGTACTATTACACATTATTTCTAGTTGGGTCAAATCCGTACTCAAAAATGTGTCACCAGCTCTTGGACTATCAGAAGAATTCTTGACCTAAGCTGTTTGATAAGCAAAGAAATGAAGACATCAAGGAAAAATGTGGAACCCAAAAGATTGATGACTGGATTAAATGTAGTAGAGAAAATTGGTACTCACAAGTGGCAAAAATGAACGAAGATCGAATTCTCAAGAAAATTTTAATGAACAAACCAGGAAAAAAATATTTTCCTTGTTCGCTAATTTAATTTATAATTGTCTTCGGACGTGCCTCGTTGTGATTGGGCCTCGTGATAAAGAGAAGAAATTTTCGACTCTAGGGTTTGTGATCAATTGGAGGCATTTGAATGTAGTTTGATAATAAAGTCAGGCCATTACAGAGCTGTGAAAATGAACGGAGAAGAGATTAAAGATTTAAAAATAAAAATGAAATTCCAAATTCATATAGGCATTAGGTATTATTTTGAGTTCGGAGATCAGTGGTTAAGTGGATATAGGAGCTAAGGCTCTTATGAAAAGCATCGCAGAGTACATGCAAAAATCCCGGGTTCGAACACCAGCTGATTCTTTTGTCTATAATAAAAAAATCTTTTCTTTGTTAATTTAATTTATAATTGTCTTCTGACGTGCCTCGTTGGGATTGCTACGATTTTCAGTTCTCTTCTGAATAGTGTGTATCGGAATCCAAAAAGACAAATCTATTTTTTTTTTTACGTTTCGAAAATATCAAAAAACAAAAAATGTGAAAAAAATAAACATTTTTGAAGAAAAATATAGCCCGTCCATACTAACGGCTTAGTCCTTAAAATAAGCTATGAATTCAGTACTAATATATAAATATGTACTTACTTGTTTATTTTGATCTCAAAAGAGTTATTACCTACTTATCGAGAAAATACTAATTTTGGACTTCAGGTTTTATGCTGAATTTTAAAAACCACTTTATAGTCAAGTAATTTTTAAAGAAAATTTATCTGCTCATATATTCAATTTATTTATTTATTTAATTTTAAATAAGAAATACGCAATGCTATAAATATTTTGCTACTAATAAAAAAAAGTATTTTGGAGATGCTGGGATTTGAACCCAGGACTTTCAGCATGCGAAGCAGACACTCTACCACTGAGTTACATCCCCAAGCTATTAATATATGGGATGGTGCTACATGCTTTGCTGGTGCTAAATGAAAAAATATTTTTAGTTTCGATTTTTTTGCAAATATATAGGGAATAACAGGGGCGTAACTAGGCTGGGGCAACCGGGACAATGCCCCCATGACAATATTTTTCATGATTTACCCAGGAGGCCCGATTTGCGTGCTTGTCCCGGGGGCCCTAAATGCCTAGTTACGCCCCTGGGTAATAACATTTAATCAATTCCGAAATTCAGTTTTTCAGCTATGGATAGGCGTCCCAAGAATTCGTGTAAAAATTTCGTAAAACGATTAATCTTTGAAATAATAATGGGGATTTAAACCAAAAGCTTGTTTTAATATAAATATCTACTCATTATCTAGCTTAAGTTTCAAATTTTCTTCCTTTTCGTGCACAATCAAAGATCACGGATTTTGGGACATTGTGGTGGTGACCAGAAAATTTGATGTTTTTCCTTGAAAAGCATTGTTTATTATCAGGTAAAATTGAAAGTAACTTTTATAACCTTGCAGATAGAAGACAACAAATGTGATGGCTTCGATGAGATTATTATATTGAAAAAGTCAAAATCAATTTTATAATTAAGTAGACAAAATATTAATAAAAACAAAGAGGCCAAGTGCAAGCGGTACTCGCAAAAAATAGAGATAACGTAAGTTTTTCCATATTACATCCAAACATATTATTTTATAGCAACCAAAAAATAATTATTGATCGGGTTTGTGATCGATTGGAAGAGTTTGAATATAGTTTGATAATAAAGTCAGGCCACTACAGAGTTATATTAAAAAAATCATCTACATAAACTCACGGGAGAAGTGAAACTTGTTTAGCCGTAGATGTTTTGAAATAATTTAAATAAATTAAATTAAATTATAATTTTATTAAACCAATTATTTTACATGAATCAATGTATAGATTGTATTTGAGCTTCGATTCCGGAGATTTCTTCTCCACCATCGACTGTCCTTAATCATCTTTTTAGTCCTTGTTTTTAATAAGAGGAAAAAACTAATTAAATAAAAAAATCTCGTTTCCGATAATTATTCCAATTCCATTAATCCTCATCGATCCATTGAAATATTTTTTTTTTTTTTTTTTATAAATTTTATTAAACCAATTATTTTACATTAATTAATGTATACATTGTATTTTTTGCTTCGATTCCGGAGATCACTTCTCCACCATCGAGTGTCCTTATTCATCTTTAGTCCTTGTTTTTAATAAGAGGAAAAATCTAATTAGATAAAAAAACCTCTTTTCCGATAATTATTTCAATTCCATTATTCCCCAATCAAGTCGATTGGTGTAAACCTCTCATCCATTTTGAAATAATTTTTTTTTTTTTTTTTTTTTATAAATTTTATTAAACCAATTATTTTACATTAATTAATGTATACCTTGTATTTTAGCTTCGATTTCGGAGATTTCTTCTCCACCATCGAGTGTCCTTATTCATATTTAGTCCGTGTTTTTAATAAGAGGAAAAATCTAATTAGATAAAAAACCTCTTTTCCGATAATTATTTCAATTCCATTATTCCCCAATCAAGTCGATTGGTGTAAACCTCTCATCCATTTTGAAATAATTTAAAATTCCTAATTTTAATAAATTGTATTTGTCATGAAATTTTAGTAGGTTTTAAAATAATAATTTAAATTTGCTAATTTTAATAAATTTTATTTGTAATTAAATATCAGTGGATTTTAAAAAAATTATTTCCCCTCTATTGAGTAATCCCCATTATTGTACCAAAAATAAATCAAACAAAATACTTCGCTAAAGAAGTTTCACTTCACGAAAAGTAAAGTGGATGGCCACATCGGAAAGTGCTAATTTTTTTTGTCTGAAATGTGAGGAAAAACATTTTCGAGCATGATTATTTCTAATCGAATGTTTCAAATGACTTAGTAAAGAAAATTGATCTGATATAAACGATATAATATAAAATGTATTTTATCAGTCATTTTATGTCATTTTAATGTCATATATAAAAATATTCATTCTCTTACAAGGATGCCAAATTTGTCAAACGAGCATGGGATTGGCTAGATTTGGTACATAAACAGCAAAAAGTTTTGGCCTTATGAGCTATGAATCCTTATTGTCTGTTCTATATACTCTAGCATTAACTTTTGGCTGGTATTGTCGCGAAACAACTACCTTAACAAGGGATGAATTTCTTTTACAAATAAAATGCATCGCGTAATGAAGATTCGTCCCTTGTTATGGTACCACTTTTTTTAACTACCTAGATTTTATTTTGGTAAAATTATTTTTTCATTAACAACATAATCAAATAAATCAATTAATTATTTATTTGAAAACAAAATAAAATAACAATTCAATCGAAAATATATCTTGAAACGCGGATGGAATTTAGGCGATTGATAATCAAACAGAAATTAGCCGTCAAACTAAACCGCCACCAGCATCACGTCTCGGTTCTTCCGACATCAAACAGATTTCAATAATTCGATCAACATCCTCCATTGTGAATTTAATAGAAATTGGATGGAGATGGATGACTGTCAATGTCATTAGTTCCGCCTTGGTTGTCCAAATGTTGCATGCTCGAGAAATAAAAAAACACACAATCACACATTGCTGTTTATAATGAATACATTAAAGTGCAATTATTATACAATTTTGCTAAACAGGGTCGTTCAATTCCAATCAATAAATACCTAATACATGGTAGTCGGTAAATTAATAGGTCAGAAACAAAAATTTATTTAGATACAGATATAGAGATATAATTTTTTTTAAATGTCTAGATTGAGATACAGATATAGTTTTTTGATAAATCAAAACAAGATACATAAGCAAAAACCATTGAGGCTGTCCTCTGTTTGATGCAAATTAACATATATATATATATATATATATATATATATATATCAGGGGCAGGTGGTGAATTTTCAGCTAGAGGACGCTGTCCAAAAAAGGACCCTTCATTTTTGAAAATTTTATTTTATTCTTCGTAAAATTCATCAATTTTTTTTTTAATGCAATCGAATGGAAGAAGGGGTGCACCAGTAAAGATGCAGCCCCTATGGATCTCGAAAGACCCTTGCATTATCAAAGAGAAGGGAAAGTTGATTAAGTGAGAAGGTGTAGACGTAGGTGTTTATGCACTCGGGTTTTGAAGGTTTGAAGATTATAAGTGATGGGAAAAATATAGGCTGGAAGAGAGTTCCAGTTCCTTGAAGTCATGGGGACATACGTATTGGCGAATGAAGTGGTCCGGCACTTTTCTAATTTGACCGCGAAAGAGTGTTGAGAGTCGGCAAAACGCGTGCTACGCGCAAAGCATGCTTTGGGGTGAATTATCTCATCATCAATAAGTGGTTAATATAATTTTTCAAATTTAACATTAGATTTTTGTCATTTGATATTAAAGGCAGAGCAGACTTCCAGGGGCAAGTAAAAATGATCCACCTTTCTATCTTTGATACTCTGAGTACTTTAAATAAGTATTTTTTGGTTGCTATAAAATAATTAGTTTGGATGTAATATGGAAAAACTTAGGTTGTCTCTATTTTTTGCGAGTACCGCTTGCACTTGGCCTCTTTGTTTTTATTAATATTTTGTCTACATAATTAAAAAATTGTTTTTGACGTTTTCAATATAATAATGTTAAATTAATGCATTTCTCATCAAACTCATCACATTTATTGTCTTCTATCTACAAGGTTATAAAAGTTTAATTAATTTTAATTATTATATAATATATATTATATTATATTATATTTAATTTAATTTATTGTCTTCTATCTACAAGGTTATAAAAGTTACTTTCAATTTTACCTGATAATAAACAATGCTTTTCAAGGAAAAACATCAAATTTTCTGGTCACCACCACAATGTCCCAAAATCCGTGATCTTTGATTGTGCACGAAAAGGAAGAAAATTTGAAACTTAAGCTAGATAATGAGTAGATATTTATATTAAAACAAGCTTTTGGTTTAAATCCCCATTATTATTTCAAAGATTAATCGTTTTACGAAATTTTTACACTAATTCTTGGGACGCCTATCCATAGCTGAAAAACTGAATTTCGGAATTGATTAAATGTTATTACCCAGGGGCGTAACTAGGCATTTAGGGACCCCGGGACAAGCACGCAAAACGGGCCTCCTGGGTAAATAATGAAAAATATTGTCATGGGGGCATTGTCTCGGTTGCCCCAGCCTAGTTACGCCCCTGTTATTCTCTATATATTTGCAAAAAAATCGAAACTAAAAAATAATTTTTCATTTAGCACCAGCAAAGCATGTAGCACCATCCCATATATTAATAGCTTGGGGATGTAACTCAGTGGTAGAGTGTCTGCTTCGCATGCTGAAAGTCCTGGGTTCAAATCCCAGCATCTCCAAAATACTTTTTTTTTATTAGTAGCAAAATATTTATAGCATTGTGTATTTCTTATTTAAAATTAAATAAATAAATAAATTGAATATATGAGCAGATAAATTTTCTTTAAAAATTACTTGACTATAAAGTGGTTTTTAAAATTCAGCATAAAACCTGAAGTCCAAAATTAGTATTTTCTCGATACACATTTTTTGTTTTTGGATATTTTCGAAACGTAAAATTTTTTTTTTAGATCTGTCTTTTGGATTCCAATACACACTATTCATAAGAGAACGGAGAAATCTTAGGAAAAGATCAATCTAGTGCAGTAATGTTTGTATGTATTTCTAATACAGTAGGTACTAAGAGCGGATTAGATTTTTAGTTTATAGATTCTGAGTATCTAGTATTAGTATATCAGAAAATCGGAAAAAAAGTTTTGAATTAATAGCTACGTTTATACTGAATCTTTATATGTTAAACAATTTTCTAGTTTAAATTTTTTGCTCTCCAAAAATTCCCAAAACACTAGAATTTGTTTTTGCTTTTCGGTTTATGATTTTGCCCTCACATTTTCTCATAAAAATTTCTATTAGTTACACTTAATCTGTGATCTAAGTTTCAACTATCTAGCTTCAATCTTTCACTGACGTGTTCTGATGTGGCCATCCACTTGGCTTTACCATACAACCTGAGGTCCCAATGATTATGTATACATTATGGTTGAGTTTGTTACAAGAACCTATATTTTCATTTTTTGATCCTCCCCCCCCCCCCGATTTTGGGCGGCTAGTTTTTGCATTTTTAGACTTCTGGGATCCCACTGATTATGTATACAAATTTTGGTTGAGTTTGATATAAGGGCCTAGATTTTCATTTTTAGACCCTACATCACACCCTCCCCATTTTGGGCGGTTAGTTTTTGCATTTTTAGACTTCTGGGGCTCCACTGATTATGTCTACAAAATTTGGTTGACTTTGCTCAAACGGCCTAGATTTATAATTTTTAAACCCCCCCCCCTCCACTCCCTTAATTTTGGGTCGATATGAACCAAAATCTAATCAGCTCTTAATCTCAATGGACCAAAACTATGTGTGAAATTTGGTTTCGATATTCAGACTAGTTTTTGAGCTAGCCGTCCACAAAAATTTGGGAACGCACAGACTATTGGACACCCAACCAGACAGACAAACTAACTAACTGATATTTTGACAAAACAATTATTATCTAGAAAAATATAATTTTTTCGATGTTCACTTATTAGAGCTTTTTTATAGAGCCAACTTCCATGTTTTTGCTCAATTTTTTTAATTAAACTAGTTTCATCCGTTTTTGAGATATTTCGAAAAAAAGAAGGAAAAAACCACTTTTTTCATGCACGATTACAATACTTGACCATACCTTGTATGCTAAAATAAAAATGAGTATGTAATTATTATTTTATTTTATGCTTCAATAAATAATTAAAATTAATGTTGATAATTTTATTTTCAGAAAAAGAATTCAAAGAAATAGATAATTCGGCCGAGCGACTTATCACTAACGAGACATTTGGCGAGAAACGCGCATTCAGTCAGCCGTCTTCTGCCTCATAGTAAACAACACAGCTCTAAACGAGTAAGTTATTTCTCTATATAATTAATATTATTAATTTTATAATTATATTAATTAGTAAAATATTACATTTTTATCATTTCAGATTTGTTCGGGTTCGTTTCAAGTGTTGGGATAATGTTTAGACAATCCAAGTGGTTAAGCTTCGCTTTCTCCATCTACTAATCCGCCGGTTAAGATAAGCTTTTCAACTTTTTATATACCGGGTGAGTTTTTTTATCTTGAGATAGTCTTAAACTCAAAAACAGTGCATTAAATTAAAAAACGTTTCAAATAAAAGTTTATTGATATCGAGAGGGAAACTAAACTACTCTATTGTTTGTCGACTTAGAACAAGCTTTCATGTGTATTTCGAGAGCAAATTATTATTTTTTAAATTCTTTTCATATTCATAATCTACAAAAAAACTGAACAACTTTTATTAGAACTATTTTTTTATTCGACATCAAAAAATAAAAAATATTAAATCGATTAGATCTCAAAAAAATTATAATAATTATTTTTAACAATCATTCCACTTAATTCTCAAATAATAATGATCGAATATTTAATTATTAAATAAATAATTTAATATTAATTGATAATTTAATAATTTTTTGACACAGTTCTGAGACATTCCAGAGTGTATGCAAGTGTTCTGGATGAATTCATGTTCCAATTTCGTTATTTTCGTCTGTTTCAGTTTCTTCGTAGCCTTTACATTTCTTGTTTTTTTAACAGACGAAATGAAGCTTGGGCGGGTTTATTTCAATCAGGAAAACGCTCGGCATCCATTTCAATGGTAGCCCCATTCCCCATAACACTTCCACATTCACCGCACAAATTAAGACCATTTCAATTATGTCTTAAACAGAAAATGCTCCATTTTTATTATGATAATACAATATAACTATCTCATGGATTGATACGATAAAGAAGCTTTTTTAAACTCAATAATTTTAAATATTTCGATTAAGTAGAAAATAGTCTCTTAAATCTGAGTATAACGAAGTTTTCATATCATTATAAACACTTATTTTCATTTTTGTGACTTTTCGATTTAATAAACATTTATTTAATAATTAATTATTTAATCATTATTATTTGATAATTAAGTTTAATAATTGTTAAAAATAATTATTAAGATTTTTTTGAGATCTAATTATTTTTCTTTTATTTGATGCCGTATAAAAAAATAGTTCTTATGAAAGTTATTCAGTTTTTTTTAGTTAGTTTAGTTAGTAGATTAAGAATATGTACGGAAGCATATAGGTTTCCACTTAAAAAACAGAAATACCCTTGAAAGCTCGATCTAGATCGACAAACAATAACGTAGTTTAGTTTCCCCCTGATATAAACAAACTTTTATTTGTAACTTTTTTCATATAATTTCATATAATGTATTGTTTTTGAGTTATAAGACTGTCTCAAGATAAAAAACTCACCCGGTATAGGCCTTATCTCAAAGAATATATTTTTAATTTGTCATACAGGTCAAGTATTGTAATCGTGAATTAAAAAAGTTTTTTGCTTCGTTTTTACGAAATATCTAAAAAACGCCATAAACTAATTTGAAAAAAAAATAATCGAAACCCTGACGTTCCGGTATTTAAGAAAGCCTTAAAGAGTGAATATGGAAAAAGTTATATTTTACGAGATATCATTGTCAAAATGTTTGTTAGTATGTTAATACGTTAATTATAAATATTTCGCATCGGTTCAAATACCAGTTTTTATTGTCATCAACCTCAGGGATTTCTTTTTATGTATTAACAACGGGGTTGTTTTGTTTTAGGTACCTATAAATAAATAAATCCATATATTATATTTTATTTTTTATTTTAAATCCCACTATAGCCAAATCATTTAGGTGTTTAAATTAATTGATAAATTGAATTTATCATAAGTTAATTAATTTAAAAAAAATACATTTTCAACAATTTTAATTATTTAGCGCTTTCGCCAATATTTTATCCCTATGACCTCCAGAGACTGGAACTTACTTCCAGCTACCATATTCCCCGCGTCTTATAACCTTTAGGTTTTTAAGACCCGCACCCATATATACCTTTACTCCTACTCAGCCCATAAAATTCCTTCTTCTTCTTCTTTTCAGGATGGAGGGGCCAAAAGAGGCCTTTAGTGGATGCACCTCTTTGGTGTATCTCCTTTTCTCATTAATTTCATAAAAAAATATTACTAGGCGACTCTAGTCGGAGAGTCTACAGTGTTTTGAAAAAGTTTTCACTATTTCCCTGGATTTTTTTACACTCTTGGTCATTCAGAATATCTTCAATCGACTTATACCGCATCATTACGAAGAAAACGTTAACCATTATTAACCTATCCATTCTTATTATTTCAAGAAAGATAATAGCATTCATATATTAAAAGAATCTTTCAAGGAATAATAAAATGAATAAATCTCCGTTTGTAATAAACACTCAATGGGAAAACGAAGAATTTCGATGAATTAATTCGAACCCCGGCCGGACAATTAAAACCCATGGGGGTTCATTAAGGATAAGGCCGGCCGTGGGACAGGTATATAGAGACATTAGTCACCCTAAAAAAGCAGCAGGACGTCACATTCCGGGGGAATATATGGCGCCAGACTGCGGGAACCCCCATTAAATGGGCACTGCCCACCCACCCTTTTTAACAGACCGCTCCACCCTCACATTCGAAAGAAAAAAAAATATATATATAATACTCGAGTAATAAAAACGTTATGAGAATCGAGTCTCGACGGCCGAGAAAATTGTTTCGATTTGAACAATAAAAAAATTTACTATTTGTTGTTCCGTTAATATAAAACAATAAAAACCATCGAAATAACGAATCAGAATTTTAATCACGAATCAAAAATCCTAAAGGTTAATAAATTAATAAATAAAAATGAACTCAATCATTTTTCCTCGATTATTAATATATAGAAATAAATACAATATTCTTGTAAAAAACATCCATTTGAAATTTAATTAAATATACCATACATTTAGGAGTGGATCTAACTTTTCCGCCGTTCTGGCCAAAAATAATTTTTTCCCCTTTTTGTATCATTTATTATTATTGCTAATATTTTTAAATTATGATTTTTTTTTTGACGTGACAACGTCTTATAATTCGATGGAGCCGGCTGCACGCACGAAAAAACATGACTCATGCGGCGTTACCTCGCTCTGAGGCGTTCCATTTAAGGCTTGAAGTGCAAGCGAGAGCGCGGAACGAGCGACAAAAATTGAGGCGGGCTTTTTAAAAAGCTACAGTTACAAAAATTTTAATGATGTTTCAAAATTTTAAATTTTAAATTTAAGATTTATGAACAATAATTTAATCACAGTTTATTCTTATAATTGTAATGAAATAAGCACCCCTTGGCCCTTATATTCATAATCGGCATATAGCTTGCCAGGTTTGTTTTATTATTTCTTTTAGTAGATGCAGTTGGCAGTCTGTGATTGCTCCCCGCCCCGTTGCTATCATGAGTTGCGCGTGGAAGGCTATCTCGACTCGCGGAGGCAGTCAGCCCGAGGCACGCCAGCGGACACAATATCTATCGCTCAGCTGATGCACGCTGGCCCACCATTATTGTTCACTTTCTTTGTTAATTATACTTACATTAAATTCAGTCACTTTACACACACACAGTTCAACTTGTTTCAATCGCTGTTTTCATTGTTTTTCTTTACTTAAATACATAATTATTCTATTAATACACATTGTACCAAATGCTTATTCTTCTTTACATAAATTAAAATCTTTTCTCTCAAAACTTCTATCTTTTATTCCAGAGTGCTAAATATACCATTACACAATAAAATCCTAAATTGGGCCTCACCCAGATTTAACATAAGTAGGTTAAATCGCAACATGGAGGACCGCACCGATATGACGAATGAAACAAGGTCAACCTGTGTGTGTTTGTTGTAATTAATTATCACTTTATTTTTTTAGTCCAAAATCTTGTGATATAATTGGCGTGAAAGGCCTAATTAATTTGATTTATTTTTTTGAATAGTGATACCATCTGTCCTGAAATAACAATGCCGTCAATCGCAGAACTATTGGAAGGAGAAGAGCAACCGTTGGCACATTCGTCGGCGTTAAACAACCTCAACAACCAACCAGACCAGGCCCAAATGGAGACGATATCATGTGAGTTGCAGGGCATTTCACAGCCCAATATTACACAGAATTTTTTACAACCTAGTCTCCCACAAACACCAATTGATATGGCACAAATAACGGCATTGTTTAAGGGCTTAGAGGGTAACATGAATAGTTCAATAAACAGCTTAAAAAATGATATAAAAGATTTAAAAAATGATTTAAAAAATGATATAAAAGATATGAATGGTTCAATAAACTGCTTAAAAATCGATTTAGAAAAGAAAATGGATAGCAACATGAATATTTCAACTATTAACATGGCGGGTTTAAAGACTGAAATGAAGGAAATGGGTAAAGACCTAAAAAGTCAAATAGATAGGCTGGAAGGTAAGGTAGACTGTTATGTTCGGGACATGGAACAAAGGAGAGGGGAGGTTGACGAGATAAAACTTGAGCAGGAAAACCTCGTAAAACTATCCTTTCAGTCCCATGCTGTAGCAATTGAGATAAAGGGTCAAAATTATAGTGTTCCCGAGGTCCCGGTCCATTTTCAAGAGTCTTTTGCGGTGGCCCTTTGTGAAACCAGGACAAAGAGTCTATCCCAACAACTGCTGCCTCTGGAGGATGTGCCTGAGCCCGCATCCTCTCTAGAGAGGCGACAGGTACATGAACTCTTAAATGAGTTCCAGGATATATTTTCCCCCGAGCCTGGGTGTATGAAGGGCTACCAACATGTAATTGAACTAACTGATGTAGTTCCTTTCAAGGCCAAAACCTACCCGATTCCCATAACCCTTCTAACTGATCGCGGAACTCAATTCACCTCTAAGAAATTTCAAGATTTCACTGGTGAAATGGGCACTGAATTGCTATTTGTCGCCATCCGCAATCAACAGGCCAACCCGGCTGAGCGTACCATCAAAGAGTTAAACCGGCTTTTTCGTGCTTATGTGCACCATAACCATCCAAAGGTACTATCATCATTAATTGACAAAGTTTGTCAAAAGTTCTTCCTACTGTATGACGGCCCGTTCCGAGTGGCTGAAATCCGCCCCGGGGGTACGTATGTATTGGAGACAACCCGTGGTAAAAAGCAGGGTGTCTACAATATCCGGTTATCAAAAAAATTCTACCCTCGCCCAGAGCAGTAACCTCAAAGAAGGTTACAAACCACACGCTAATTCAGTGTGGGGGCTTGCTCTAATGAATTCTATTTTTTTCTTCTTTTTCCCCCCCTCTTTTTTTATAAAATTCCACTATCTTTCATTGTTTGTAAAATTTGTAAATAATTTTGTTTATTTTATATTTTTTTATTCTCTTATACTTTAGAGGTAATTCGATAGTCTGTCTGTCTCTTAATAAATTTTGTTAAAATTTAATTAAATCCTTTTTTTATTTAAAACTAGGAAATTCTAAAATTTTCTTTCTATAAAGAAAAATCTTTAATATAATTAAGATTTAAAAAGTCAGTCTTTCTCTTTCTAAAGAAAAATAAAATTCGAATAAATATCTCATTGTCTGTCAAATTGATGAATTGTGTTATAATTTCATCAAGTCCTTTTTTATATGTAAAATTGAAATTCTAAAAAATTCATTCTATTAAGAAAAATCCTTAATATAATTAAGATTTCAAAAGTCCGTATTTTTCTTCCTAAAGAAAAATACATTTCAAGTAATTATCTCTTTATCCTTCAAAAATAATTTTTTTAAGTTTTCTTAGTTGGAAAATTTAAAATAATATTATAATCTTTACTATAATATTTTGAAATTCTATAAAGTCTTGGATAATTCCAAAAATTTCAATATAATAATGAATTTAATCCTTATCAGTAACAGATAATTTTCATTAATTAGTCATAAAGAGATAAGCCTAATCCTTGAATAATTAAAGTTTCAAGTTAAAAGAACAATTGAATTGGTTCTAATGTAAATTTATAATTAGTTTATTTCATTTTACTTACAAATAATTATAATTGTATTTTTTTGACAATCTGTCAGTCTGTCCACAAAAATTGAATTATCTCATATTATTCTTTTAAATTATCAAATCATTCTTTCGCGTGATAAAAAGCTCGATCCGTTAATATGAAATTCGTTTGTAGCTAATTCCATGTTCCGCTCATTTCCTAACTCACGTTAAACCTGGGTAATTTTCCAATGGGTAATAATTCTTAATCTATAGTATGCTTTGCTATGGGTGCCGTTTATTCAAACTAGTCACGGTCTACCGACGACAAAACTTAGTCAGTCCAGTGTGGGTATTCTGCAAGTAAATTCGCAGGCTGATTGGCCATCCGACGGGGCTGGTAGCTTGAGTCGCCTGAAGGCAAGCGGGCAAATTCCCTTTTAGTAAAATAAGCCTATGGATAATGTTCCATAGCTTATCGAAAATGTTTTCATTTCTATATTTACTTTATTAATCAATTGCCGAAGCAAAATGTATTCAATTCTGAAAACAGATATCAAATAATATAAAATATATTTGTTTGTTTGCTATGGGGACCACCGGTATCCTTTCAGATAATAAACTTTTCTATTTGAACTGGGTGCAAGTCTATACAATAGTACCGCAGTATAGTTTTGTAGAAGGCTAATTGGCCATCCGACGGGGATTGTCGCCCAGATAGCTTGAATGCGAGCGGGCAAGTTCCCATTGGGTTGAATAAGAGTATAGATAATGTTCCGTAGCTTATCGAAAATGTTTTCATTTCTAAATTTATTTAGTTAATTATCTATTTTCAAAGCGAAATTATTTGATTTCTGAGAAAGAATATCAAACGATACATAAAAAAAAAAAAAAAAAATATTTGGTCAATTGCTATGGGGACCACTAGTATATTTTATACTAGTAAAATTTTTATTTTACATCGAAGTTAACTATATCCAAAGGTACCATTATATTGTTCCGTAGTAAGGCTGTGTGAACTACTGAACAGAAGTATTTACTTGTTGGTAAACAAACCAAAGGTGTGTTGATCGAATGATTATGTTCATTCATTTTTTTATATGAAGAATGCCCATCTAATTTTTTATTGGACAATTCTTTGATAAAGTCTGAATTCCATTATCTAAAAATAAAGGGTCGAATCCCGTTAGGGACATTTTTTTATTTAATTGTTTACAATTGAAGTTTATAACGATAATGGTTAGATATCCACCTTTAGCCATTTATTCAATTAGTAATCAATATTATTTTCTATAGTTCAAATTTTTTTATGGATGTTAAAATATTTCAAAACATTTTGTTTTGATTAAAGAAATCTCCTTACAAGAGTTTATTTGAGAATTCCTATTGCACTTTTTTTGTAATTACGAATTATTTTATAATTAAATGATCCAATGCGTCCACCTTAAATAAATTATTCTATCAATAACCCATGCCATTTATAATCATTCGGACTGATTAGTTCCGAGGAGTTTTCGAGTTTTCAAACATTTATTTGTAATCGATGAAATCCCGCTCCGAGCATTTTGATTTAGTTTATATACAATTTATTTTGCAGTTAAAAATGATTAGATGAACCCACCTCTAATAATGAGTTCTATTAATAACAAATGCAATCTACAAAAGCCTAGTCTGGCTATTTTCGTGAATTTCCGAGTATATAGGAGCATTTATGAGAGTAAATAACTTCCCGCTCATTATTCTATGTTTAGAGAGGCAGTTTGGTATATTCCAAACAAGTCCAATTTGTTTATTGAATGCATAACAAAGTCAAGGTCAGCATAGTTGCCTTCCAAGCAGTTGGTACGGGTTCAAATCCCGCCAAAATTAGATGCATTTGTCAACAAACATACTTGCAATCCTTTTTCTATATTAGTCTATTTTGTTGAAAGTCTCTTTCAAAAATCTTTTTGTATAACTACATTTAGACATTCGTTCCAAAGGAACAAGTAAACTAAGGGTTAATAGTCATATCAAATAATTTAAATCCTGTGGCCTGTTAACTGTGAATAAAAGATCTGTGTTGGGAAGTGAAATGTTTTGCAGCCTCGCGAAGGTTCTCTAAACTTTATAAGGCTCTATAATCTGAGAGCCATGGTTGTGTTGTTTATTATTTTTGATCAGTCAAAGAATTCAAGGACGGATGGTCGCTATTAATTACGCGTATTTTAATTCTTTAATTTAATGATTATTTTGATTAAATATTTTTACATTAATTTTTCACTAATTTTTTTATAATTTTTATTTTATTAATCGCAAAGAGAAAGAGCAAAAGTGAGATAATGTGTTGAGGTTGCTGGTTATTGGCGAGTCGATGTTGTGGAAGCGGGCGGTCTAAATTCTGCCATGCTTTAATGGTTTAATATTGTAAGTTGAGTATAATTGTTTTTTTATAAATATTTAATTTTTTTGTTTTCAGTCAAGGTCATTAATGGTCCAGTTTAAAGAATGTAGAGCACTGTTGAGTGTTCATCCTGCGTGATTTTTGGAGTGGAACTGGAATTTGAAGCCAGTTTAAAAGGACGTTCCGCTATGGTCGTGGGTCATTGGCGTGTGTGTGGGACCGGAGATTCGTTGTTGTCAATTCCCCCCCCCCCTTTTTTTGCTGTGTGGAAGATGGAGAAAAGAGGCCTAAGAGCCTAGTTGTTGGCGGCTAAGTCCGCAGGGCATAGACCCTATTGAAGGTAGTGAAGGAGGCCTAAGAGCCTAGTTATTGGCGGCTAAGTCCGCAGGGCATAGACCCTATTGAGTGTAGTGAAGAAGGCCTAAGAGCCTAGTTATTGGCGGCTAAGTCCGCAGGGCATAGACCCTATTGAGGAATGAGCTGACTGCAATCCCACCGGGACGAGTTCTGGAGAAATGGGAGGCGGGCCATTCACTCTGAGCAGTGGAGGAGGCTTTAAAGCCTCGTAAATTATATTAAATTTTGTGCCCAATTGGAGGCGTTGTGGTTGGCCACCCCGACAGCTGTATCCAGCTGTCTAGCATCCGCTCTGGTTCTGATTTGGCAGCGGCTCGTTTTGAGGACATGCTAGTGTCCGCCCTGTAGGCTTCAGAGACCACAGGGTAGGGCTGTGCGCTCTTAACAGCCATCCCCAATTCCTTTTTGTTTGACAATGAATCTTTGCTCCCACGTCTTGGCCGTGGCGGGCGCTCGTTGTGGTGCGTCTGGCCCATACTGGTGGATCTGGAAAGTTCCGTTCCGATTTGAAACCAGTCATGTCCATTCAACACCTATACATTCATTGATATTTTTTTTTTTTATTTTAACGTAGCTTCAGTACAGTAGATTTTCTTATGTATCAATATTATTCCATGAAAGGAGGCATTTGAATGCTGTCTGAAGGCTAACTGAAGCCATTAAAATTGTCGCTACTTAATTCTGTGAGTGGCTCCAGTTTTAATGTTTCCGGCCGGGGGATGTAATGAAATAAGCACCCCTTGGCCCTTATATTCATAATCGGCATATAGCTTGCCAGGTTTGTTTTATTATTTCTTTTAGTAGATGCAGTTGGCAGTCTGTGATTGCTCCCCGCCCCGTTGCTATCATGAGTTGCGCGTGGAAGGCTATCTCGACTCGCGGAGGCAGTCAGCCCGAGGCACGCCAGCGGACACAATATCTATCGCTCAGCTGATGCACGCTGGCCCACCATTATTGTTCACTTTCTTTGTTAATTATACTTACATTAAATTCAGTCACTTTACACACACACAGTTCAACTTGTTTCAATCGCTGTTTTCATTGTTTTTCTTTACTGATACACATAATTATTCTATTAATACACATTGTACCAAATGCTTATTCTTCTTTACATAAATTAAAATCTTTTCTCTCAAAACTTCTATCTTTTATTCCAGAGTGCTAAATATACCATTACACAATAAAATCCTAAATTGGGCCTCACCCAGATTTAACATAAGTAGGTTAAATCGCAACATAATAAATTATTCAAAATTATACCTTTTTTCAACAAATTACAATTAAATTTGCAAAAATAATTAAGTAACTAATTGAACAACAACTTTTATTCAGTTTACTTGCTGAAAGAAATAATGTCATTACAAAATTTATTATTATAAAATAATAAAATCAAAAATTAAATTTTAACAGTCGAGTAGAAATTTAAACAATAAATTTTATTCAAGTATTTTGTAAATTTAAAATGATTTTCTGAACGAAGAATTTTATGAAAAAAATCGGTTGTCTGTAAAGTCGGTTTACTGACGATAGTTGAACGTGACAAGGTCATAAGAAAATACCATTCCATCAGTATTTTCTTATGATGTTGTCACGTTCAACTATCGTCAGTAAACCGACTTTACAGACAACCGATTTTTGAATACCTTTAATTAAGGAGGATCTTTCGCGACAATCCACACAGAAAGTTTTAGCCTCGTAACCACTCTATAAATATGAACGGTGCAAAAATTTTAGGTTGTTTTTTTACGTGGCTGTACTTTTTACACTACTATATTCTCTTTATGAATGGATTGTTTCCAAGCCATTGATATTATACCCCCTCCACTAAAAATAGTCGCCAAAATATGTTGCTGCTTTTATTTTTTATCAAAACTACGTGGTAAATAATTTCAATTTTTTTTAAGTTACTCCGTATATATTATTTTAACAAATATTATTTTCCATCAAAATGGTGAAAGTCCTTCAATGAAAAAAAAAATAATGATGATCATTTTCCCACCCTTTCCCAATCTAACATATGTAAAAAATTTCATTTTTAATTGCAAATCGTCTTCAAATTTTAACGGTGTATTTATTATGGGTTTAATGAATTATATTCCAAGTTTCGAAGACTTCTTGAATTTTTGCATTTAGGAAAGAACTACATTAAACTAAATAATAATGAATGATAGTTGACCAAAGACGACAGTCCAAGGTCTTAAATAAATATCAAATAAAAAAAAATAAAAAATACTTGCTATTTTAAAATTTATGGTATTCAAATATTCTGAATTCGCAGGGATGTGGACAAAAGTGAATGATGCGCTGTGGATGCGGCGCATCTCAAAAATTAAGAGTATTTTTATATTGTGTCATAAAAAATCTAACGTTAATTTTGAAAAATAACGTAAAATTCTATGATGCAATTATATACATTATTACCACATTCGATAAAATTTGCAAAAAAGAACCGAAGAATAAAATGAAATTAAAAAAATGGAGGGGTTTTTTGGACAGCATCCTTTGTTTTAAAAGTCGCTATCCGCCTCTGTTGGAACAATGGTTTTTATAAAGAAATTTTAATCCTCGTTGGACGTTTCGTTGTTTAATTACAACTTTTTCAGCAACTTGAATTTTTTATGTTTTCAGTTCGTTAATATTATTAAATAAATTTAAATTCGTTATTTCAAAGAGGACCTTCGTAACCCAAATACTACCAAATATGATAAGAAGGTCCTCTTGATAATAATGAATTTAAATTCATTAAATAATACTAAAGACCTGTAGACATACAAAATCTCACTTGCTGAGGAAGTTGTAATTAAACAACGAAACATTCAAAATTTGTTTTTTAAAACCATTGTCTACATCCCTACGAATTTAGAATTGAAAATTAATCATCATGGACATGAATCTTTCTAAATTAATAATATTATTAATATTGATACCAAATGCAAACATGTATTAGTCATGTAATTATACTTGTTTCTAAAAGTTTTTTTTATTGTTATTTAAGTATTGATTTAAATTTTTCTTGTGCATCTTTGAGCAGTTGCCCTCCCTTCTAAATATAATAACTAAAAAATTTATAATATCTTAATTTTAAACCCATTTCATTTGATATAAATATAAATTCCTAAGGAACAAGCTACCGCACGGGTCTTGAACCCGGGGGCACGTGACCCCTGACGGAGAGCGTTTCGGAGAACCTACTACGAAAAGTTTACCTTAAATCCATTAATAATAGTGAATCACATGTTTTGTTTTTATTCAACTTCCTTTTATAAGAATAGGCCATTCCCTCACTCCCGCCTATTTAAACAAAATTGGCGTGAGGGAGGATCCATTCTGTGGCTGTGATCATCTCTCTTATGGAGATATCAATCATATATATTTGGGATGCAATATAAATGTGGAAAAAATCAATCGGTTCTATTTGGAGATCAGCAAAGAGGTTGCGTTTCCCACAAACATGAACATTTTACTGTCCTTCGAAAATCAAGAAATAAAATTATCAAATAAGATATTAAAACATATTTTAGCTATCGGGCCTCTAACCAAATATGACTAAAACTAAATAGAATCAAATAATTAAAATTTTCAAGAAATGCAAAATTATATGTTAAATTGAAAAAAAAAAATAATATACTTATGTGCTGTCTAAATGGGCTATGTTCCCGAGGACAATAAATAAAATAAAAAAAAAAAACTTCCTTTTATAAATAAACAAAAAAAAAAATGAATTAAAATACATATTCCATTCACAAAATCATCACTTATCTGAAAAGTAACCGTAATAAATGCCTGTAATAATGCCGAAGGTGTAAGCTTTCGAATAGTGAAAACGTTTTAAAATTCCGTTCACTGCTTACGTACAGACAGATATAATGTTATATACCAAAATATTTGCAAACTTTTCTTCTTGATATATACTTATACATATATCAAAGAATTTAAAAATTATTATAAATATAAATAGTTTATTAATATTAATATTTTTTTAATTTTCAAATTTTTTATATATATATTCAAAATGCCCGGAATACTAGTTTCTCAAACTAGAAACTACGTACTAATCCTACGTAGGGGCCTATTCCATGGATTCTTTTTCTTCTCTACTTTTATTCTAACCGAAATCTCACTTATAATAATCTATTTCCATATCTTTTCCTTTTTTAAATACTTATATTCTATCGTAGTTACGTAGGGGAGGCTAATCTCCACTCTATACATCTGCTAATGAATTCAAATAATGCTTCTAGTTTTAAACCAAGATGTTTTAATAAAATATACACAATTTGTTTAAAATAAAGGTATATAATATAGAAACATTCAAATTGCGATAATTAAATGAGCCGGCCAAATCCGAGTCCGACTCGCATACCGAGTGTTCTGTGCCTAATGTATATGCAGGTGTATAGGTTTATATTGTTTTGATTTGCATTTTTTTCACTATTGTCACAATTACAACATATCTTTTAGATATTATGTGTGATGTTACTACCTATTTTGATATACGTTTGGTCTGAAGTGATAATGTACTCCGGCAGTTTGTTATTAATAATGTTCTCGTCTTTGTAGAAACCATGAAGAAGTCGGCAAGCCTAAATTTTGAGATTTCTAGTTTCAGATCTTCCTTAAAAAAAATCAGAATAAAAGATGGAGAAAAAAGTTCCAACTTTTTCGAAATTCCGTACGATTGTCAGATAAACTATTAAATATAAAAAAACTATTAAATTTTATTTTTAATTTCAATTATCAAAATTAAAAATTATTTTTAATTTTTTAAGAACATCTTTACTTTTGGGTTCATCCAAAATCTAATAACATTTTAATCTCAATACTAAAAAACTACGTAATTTCGTAACGTAGTAACACACAATTTGACAAATTAATAAATATCTGTTAATAATAATTTTTTCGATGTTCATTCTATAAAGCTCTTTTGTAGACCAAACATTGGTGAAAAATAAAAAATTCACACAAAAAACTTGTCCTTAATTTCCATTAATAAACTCTCATTAAATATGTCTTGCATAGTTTTATTCAATTGGACTCTTTTTCTAGGTTTCTTGATTAGTTAACAAGACTAGAGCTTAGTATAACGTTTGTTCTGGTGCCAATCACCCTTGAATGTTTTTTCTAACTGCCTTGATTAGTTAACAATGATAACTCAACAATGGAGCTTAATATAAAGTTTATTCTGGTTACAAAACTTTTTGATTTCAATAACGAAGAATTGATTTCATTTTCGGTTCTCTAATTTGAAAATAAAAATGCAGAAAATCAGAAAAAATCGAATTTTCAATACATTTACCATATAATTAAAATGTCAAATAATTTTTTTTACAAAACATATTTCTAAAAGTTCGCCATCAAAAAATTCAATAGAAAAACAATGAAATTGAATCCCCCTCCGGATATTACTGTTGAGCAGAACATATTTTTTTCAGCAAAATAAATAATGATATCTAATTTTATATAAACATACAATACTAAAATATATAAATAAACCTGTATTCCATATTTCAAAACAAATAAATCATATTTTTTATGAGAAGAGTGGAATTTGATATTATATTTATATGACAAATGTTTATTTGATTTATTATAATATATCTTGTTTATTTATTTATTTTATTTTTTAATGCTATCATAACATATTTGATGTTCATAAGAGAGACATCTGTTGATTAAAAACTTTTGGTCAATCTGGACGAGTGGTTCCATAAAACATGACATAAATCCAATTGGAAAAGAGAATAAATTGCTCCAAGCACCGACTTTCACTTACTTCACTTTGAACCCAGTCAAAATTAAAATTTAATCATTTTGCACACATAAAAATTTATTATTATTATTATCAAATAAATTCAAATTATTTTCGCGTCCATAATGTGTATTAATTTGATAGGTTTTAATAAGAAATAAGGACAAGTTCTTATGTGTGACTTTTTTATTTATCAACCAACGTTTTGTCGACTTTGCCAACTTCTCCAGGGCTTCAACTAGTCATTGAAATTTAAGTCGACAAAGTCCTCGAAACATTGGTTGATAAATAAAAAAGTCACAAACAACTCGTCCTTATTTCCTATTATAAATTTTCAAATTAAAATTATTTTATAAAACAATTTCATAACGTTTTTAGAAATCCAAAAGTTTTGAGAGAAATTCTTCATTTATCAATGAAAATTTCGAAAAATAGTTTTCTTAAAAAAGAAATACAAAGCAACTATAAACAAATAAATATTTAGAGAAGAGGTAATGATTTCTTTCAAAATTTACATTGATAAAGGGAGAATTTCTCTAAAATCGTTTGGATTTATAGTAAGCGTTTTGAGATTATTTTATAAAAGAACTATATTTAAATTGAAAGTTTTTTGCCGAGAGTAGCAGAATTTTTATATTATATATTGAAGGAGACAATAAAAGATTGTCTTCTGCTGGAATTTTAAATTGTATTTATAACGAGACTATAGTTTCAAGAGCTTTTCCTTCTTCATCAGTCTATTACAGGAGAAATTCCTGCGAATCAATTGCAATAGAATGATGAAGAGGGCAAAGTTCTCGAAACTATAGTCCCGTTATAAATAAAAATTTTATTTCCAGCAGAAAACACACTCTTTTATTGTCCCCTTCAAGAACTATATTTATTTAAAGTAAAAATGATTGTATGTTTAAATAAAAATTAAATTGTTGAAATCAAATGAATAAACTAGCTAAAAACAGACGAGCCCAATTCAAAAGTCGGATATACCGAAGTAAGAGGGTAGAACTTGATAAAATCCATCAACGTATCTATAGAAAAAGAAGTTAGAAGAGTGTTGGAGGTGTCGGGGTTTGAGAGGGTAGACAGGGGGGTTGTGAAACCAGGGTGAGGGGTTACTAGATGAATTCAAGCGCGAAATTCTCCCCAGCGAACGTCACGTGATGCTTTTGATGTCAAAAATTAATTTCCAAGATTAAAGCCTCTTGAAAAAATTAAGATATTCTTTTTTTTTTTTTTTTACTTTCAATTTCAAAAGACAAAAAATTTGATGTCTAAATTAAAAACTAAAAAAAAGTATCTCAGTTGGGAATGTCCGGGTCACAATCGATACCTGGAATACTTTGTGAGTGTCGTTAGAATACAACATAACCAAATATATTGGACCTATATTAATTGAAACAAAACCAACTCTTAGGTATTTTAATTAATATAATACTTATAAGGTTTTAAAATAATACCTTTAGGATCATGGTACCCACAAGGGGGGGGGGGGGGGTCCAATGGCACCCGCGGGACCCGGTCCCGGGCGTGACATTTTTAATTAAATTAAATTAAATTAAATTAAATTCCAAATCCGCCGCTGGCCCGGATAACATCCCACCAATTCTCATTAAAAAATGCGCCCCTGAACTTGCCCCTATCTTATCCAAGCTATTCCAACTCTCTTACGAATCGGGCATATTCCCCAAAAGCTGGAAAATAGCCAGAGTCACACCTATTCCTAAAAAAGGAGACTCTTCACAAATCTCTAATTACAGGCCTATCTCGATCACCTCTGCTCTTTCCAAAATAATGGAATTAGTCATAAACCAACACGTCCTTAATCACTTAGAAAACAATAAATTAATTCACGATAGGCAATATGGATTCAGACAAAATCGTTCTACAGGCGACATCCTAACCTATGCCACCCACACCTGGAACAATAATACCCTAGAGGCCGGAAAAGAAACCCTCACTGTAGCCCTTGATATCTCCAAAGCCTTTGACCAGGTTTGGCACAAAAATCTTCTTGCCAAACTGCCAGCCTTTGGATTCACACCAACACTTCGCAAATGGATAGAAAGCTTTCTGACAAACCGAAGTATAAAAGTTGTCGTGGATGGAACATCATCTGAATCGTTCTCCACAAACTCTGGTGTTCCCCAAGGCTCCGTAATCTCCTCCACACTCTTCCTAATTTATATAAACGACCTTATTGATCAAACGGCAAACCCCACTCATTGTTACGCCGACGATAGCACTCTACACGGCAAACCCTCACTCCCGAATAATCGAATCAATGTTGCCTCCTCAATTACTCTCGACCTAGACAAACTGAATAAATGGGGCTCTCAAAATTTAGTTAACTTTAATTCAAACAAGACTCAATGTTGTCTAATTTCTAGGCGCGAAAATAAAGATTTCCCTGATATTCACTTCGATTCGAATACCCTGAAAATGTGTGACAACCTATCCATGTTGGGTGTCTCTGTCGCATCTGACCTGTCTTGGAATGAACACATCTCCTCTGTAGCGAAATCTGCAGCAAGGAAGATTGGCTTCTTATTCAGGTCCAAGCGATTTTACAAACCCTCACAACTTCTCACCATCTACAAGGCCCAAATCCGCCCCTGTCTCGAATACTGCTCTCATCTATGGAGAGGAGCCTCAAAATATTCTCTTGCTACCCTTGATGCAATTCAGAAACGAGCCGTCAGGCTAATTGACGATTCTACCCTCACCGACTCCCTCGACTCGCTGGCTCATCGAAGAAATGTCTCTGCCCTTTCCCTTTTCTATAGATACTATCACGGCAGGTGCTCTGATGAGATAAAATTAATAATTCCCCCCAAAGCATGCTTTGCACGTAGCACGCGTTTTGCCGACTCCCAACACTCTTTCGCGGTCAAATTAGAAAAGTGCCGGACCACTTCATTCGCCAATACATATATCCCCAAAATATTTGATAACGGTAAAAATTATTGTTTAACAGACGATAAAACCAACCAACCCCAACTATGAAATAAAAGTAACAGTGTCAACTAGGTGCTAGGGGAAATTATTTTATACTTTTTAGTTTGTTTTAAAAAAGTGGTAGATTATTATTTTTTTGTTTTTATTTAAATAATTATTTTAGGCTATTTAGTCTTGAGTGTGTGGAATTTTGCAATCGATTTTAAACATCTATCATGAGATTATGACATAGACATGTGGATAAATTCAGGTTTATTTAGATTCTCTGCTTTAGACAGCAGGAAGGAGGCCATGGAATTCGGAATACGTTGAATCGATTGCATAATTTGTACCGGGGAAACAACCAAACAAACAGATAGACAAGAAAACTAGTTTATATTGCATTGAGTTCCAGTTCTGAGCTATGTTTAAAGTTTCAAGTCACTAGCTCAACGGGAAGTTAGTTTAAATCAATTGCAAAATTTGTAGTGAACAGACAGACAAGAAAGCGAGTTAATAATAAAAAACGTGTTAACTTTACTTCATGATTCTTGCATTTCAAGTTATTTCAAGAAATAAAAATTTGAGTGAAAACAATACTCCATATATTTATTATAATTTCGAAAACTCGCGCGAAAATAATATTTCAAATGTGGTAACGCCTGTACGATATGCAATTGCTATGCTTTTAGGATTATTTTGTAAGCTATCTGAAGGGAGTTGACGTGAAGCGCTGCGTTGAATCAATTGAACAATTTATAAACGATTATATATTATATCGATTCGAATTTATTATAAAAAAATGTGGTAATTTTTTATTTTTTAAAATATTGATCAATAGTTGAACTATTGTTGTTCTATTTATAAATTCCGGATACTTTTTGAGCAGAAAATTCAAACCGAACAGGCTGTTAAAATTTTGCAACAGCATCCCTTTTTTTTAATACAATTAAACCTGCACCTGCCGTGATAGTATCTATAAAAAAGGGAAAGGGCAGAGACATTGCTTCGATGAGCTAGCGAGTCGAGGGAGTCGGTGAGGTTAGAATCGTCAATTAGCCTGAAGCCTGTTTATTACTATAAGTGTATTGTATGCACCAGTAAAGATGCAGCCCCTATGGATCTCGAAAGACCCTTGCATTACCGAAGAGAAGGGAAAGTTGATTAAGTGAGAGGGTGTAGACGTAGGTGTTTATGCACTCGGGTTTTGAAGGTTTGCAGATTATAAGTGGTGGGAAAGATGGAGGGTGGAAGAGAGTTCCCGTTCCTTGAAGTCATAGGGATATACGTATTGGCGATCGAAGTGGTCCGGCACTTTTCTAATTTGACCGCGAAAGAGTGTTGAGAGTCGGCAAAACGCGTGCTACGCGCAAAGCATGCTTTGGGGGGAATTATTGATTTTATCTCATCAGAGCGCCTGCCGTGATAGTATCTATAGAAAAGGGAAAGGGCAGAGACATTGCTTCGATGAGCTAGCGAGTCGAGGGAGTCGGTGAGGGAAGAATCGCCAATTAGCCTGAAGCCTGTTTATTACTATAAGTGTATTGTAAAAAAAAAATTAATGGGAGAGATTCTTTCTTTGGAATTTTAATAAACTTTTGAAGATTGTTTTTTTAATAAAAGTTTTGTATTTATTAGTATAATTTTCCGTTTTAAATAGCAGAATTTTCAAAATTTTGATTATTTTAATAATATGGAAATGATTAGCTTATTTAAATAATTACATAGTGATATTTTTAATTATTTCATTATTAATTAGTTGATTAATTAAACTTATCGCCTCTGGAAGTAGTTTGTTATATTCTTTCATTTTCTTTGAGAATTTCCCGTCTGATGAATTTCCTTAAAAAGCCTATTGGCTGCCGGCTTGGCGGATGGAATGCGGGAGTGAATCTCCAAGGGGGGCCGGACCCCTCCAAGGAGGTCTTGACATTGTAATTAAGCCTGCGCATGGAGTATAGCCACTCTAATTAACATGACAATGCTAGCGAGATGGGATTCGCAGTGGATTTGACCTCTGGGGTTTCCGATGAAGCCGTCAGCCACCTGGAAAAAAATCCAAAACGGCTGACAGCCACCGGCAACCCGGAAACGCAAAGCTTTTAATAACTTTCTCACTCGGAGCTGATTTCTTGACACGTTAAAGAAAAACTTCTCGTTCGCTTTAGGATTCTATTTCAATATTTAACAGCCGCATTGGTAAGGCTTCCAGCCATGAATGATTTAAAATGAAATAGATTTCCTATTCATTTGATATAGATATTTATATATTATTAAATATATATATATATATGAATATTTGAAATACATTATGCAAAATACAAACAAAAATAAGTTGACGTGTTCCGATGTGGCCATTCACTTGATTTTACCATACAACCTGTCCCTAAAATTATTTATAATCATGTAGGGGAGGGGGTTAGTTTTTGCATTTTTATACTTCTGGGGTCTCACTGATTATGTATACAAAATTTGGTTGAGTTTGGTAAATGGCCAAGATTTTCATTTTTGACCCTACACCCCCTCCCTTTTGGGCGGTTAGTTTTGCATTTTTAGACTTCTGGGGGTCCACTGATTATGTATACAAAATTTGGTTGAGTTTGCTCAAAGGGACTAGATTTTTAATTTTTAACCCCCCTCCACCCTCCTTAATTTTGGGTCGATATGCACCAAAATCTAATCAGCTATTAATCTCAATGGACCAAAACTACGTGTGAAATTTGGTTTCGATATTCAAACTAGTTTTTGAGCTAGCTCGTCCACAAAAATTTGGTAACGCACAGACCAGACAACCAGACAGACTAACTAACAGACATTTTGACAAAACAATTATTATCTCAAAAAATATAATTTTTTCGATATTCACTTATTGAAGCTTTTTTGTAGAGCGAAATGCCTTTGTTTCGCTTAATTTTTTTAATCAAATTTATTTGAACCGTTTTTGAGATATTTCGAAAAAAGAAGGAAAAAAACACTTTTTTCATGCACGATTACAATACTTGACCATACCCTGTATGGTAAAGTAAAAAAGAATCGAATATATTCAAAAATTTTCAGATATCTTAATATATATAAATCTCGTGTCACAATGTATGTTCTCAATGGACTCCTAAACCACTGAACCGATTATAATAAAATTCGCACACCATGTGCAGTTCGATCCAACTTGAGAAATAGGATAGTTTAAATCTCAAATTATAGTCGCAATTTTAATTTATTGCTAATTATTTGTCTGTTATTATTTGACAGTCATTTGACTCCAAATGATTCTAACAGATGTCGATACCTTTCGACTGGGTTGAGTAAGTAATCAATAGATGGCGCTGCTATGGTAAATCTACGAACGTGTCATATAAGCTACATTTTAACAGCATAATTACCACGTGTTGTTGACGCTATAAAATTAATTAAATTTATTTTGTAGTGAACGAAATACCGTATAATTCAATTATTTCCACTTTTTAAATTTTTGGTGTTAGCATAGCCGGCCACGTGTTACTTAGACTGAAGTGTAAATTGCATTCATATTATAATGAAGATAATACAGTTAAATTAAACCTGTTTTTTACTTATTTGTGCTTCATTGATCAAAACTTTATAATTTAATAATTATTTGAATCATGAATGGCTCAGTCAACGGGCGATTTTGGCAGCCAAAAACGTTGATGTTGACGAAATTAACTTCCAGATACAACAGTTGTTACCAGGCGATCTGATGTCTTTTAAATCAATCGATACTGTTGTTGATGAAAATGAAAGTATAAATTTTCCGATTGAATTTTTAAATTCATTAGATATCCCTGGAATGCCACCACATAATCTTCGATTAAAGATTGGTTCCCCTATTATTCTCCTCCGTAATTTGAATCCACCTCAATTATGTAACGGTACGCGTTTGGTCATCAAAAAGATCACCGGAAACATTCTTGAAGCAACCATTTTGGCTGGGAAGTTTAAAGGAAAAATGGTCCTGCTGCCACGTATTCCGATGATACCATCAGATTCTACCATACCCTTCAAAAGGCTACAGTTTCCAATTCGTTTAGCTTTCGCCATGTCTATAAATAAATCTCAAGGTCAAACAATGTCCATTTGTGGTTTAGATTTGGAAAATACATGTTTTTCTCATGGGCAACTATATGTTGCGTGTTCACGTGTTGGGAAACCGTCGAATCTATTTGTGTTAGCTAAAGACAGGTTAACCAAAAACATTGTGCACCGATTGGTGTTAAATTAAATTGAAATTGAAAGTATTTATAATTCAAAAAATAGATATCAATGTTTAAAAGTTTAAGACTGTCTGCCTTGCCTACCTCATTTATGAGTTTAAGCGTCACATGTTATTTACTGTATTATACTGTAATATACTTATTTGTTATAAAATTAAATGGAAATAATAAATCTGATAAATTTTTATTTTGTATTGATTTCTGCTTAATATCAAGTGTAAGAACATTTTAATTAATTGTGTTCAACGTACTTCCCCTTCAAATCTCAATCCAGTGAATTTGTATACCAACATCAACATTTTCGTCTTTGTTCGTAAATAATTTCATTGTACTAAAGGGTTATAGTAGTAGAAAGTCAAATAAGGAGATCACCATATTTTTTTACAAATACTATCTGTGTGAAAAAGCATAGTGGACTCCGTGACTGATGTTCTCTTATCGTTCCTCTTAGATTGTTTACTATAATGTAATATAACAAAAACTTTAGCCACAGCAACGCGTGGCCGGGTCAACTATATATATATAAAAAAAAAAAAAAAAAAAAACAATTTACATAAAAGGTAATCAATTTTGGACACCTCATACTTTCATTCCGAGACGCCGCCCGCCAGGGCAACCCGCCCGGAGGGCCTAAGCTGGGACAGGCGTGCCGGAGGCGCTCGCAGGTACAACTAGTTTATTATAATTTGTGATTAATGTCACAATACAAATTTTAATATTATAAATGTATTAGCTGTGGTATTGATTGAAAAATAAAAAAGGGCTTGATTTCTTAAAATAGCTTTTTTTAAATTTAAGATTTCAATTTTTAGTGAAATCACAAATAATTAATTATAATTATTTATTGAATACGAATAAATACACAATAAAACTATGACATTTCTATCGACTTATTCTACGATCGTTCTCAAGTATGAGCGCCCACTCCGATTTTAGTTTAAGCCGCTCATACTTGAGAAAAATTGCAGGATAAATCGATAGAAACGTCGTAGTTTTATCATATTATTTATACGTTTTCAATAAATAATTATGATTAATTATGTGTGATTTTACTAAAATTTCAACTCTTAATAAAATTAATCACAAAAATAAAAGCTTCAACAGCTTCATTACTATTTTAAATTTGTTAGATTAAAAGTCTTCTTGTCATAAAGTAAATTTAATTTTATAAAATTAAAATCATCAATAAATACGTTTAGCTTTTATAAATTTTCTTAACTTAAGATACAAATATGTCTATTGTCTCCTTATCAACGACAAATGAGGGTAAATGAAAAGTTTTTATTTTTCCGAGAGTAGCAGCTTGATCAAAATAAACATACACTGATAGGTATATATCTTAATCTTAAAATATATAAAAAGAGAAGGTGATGTTTCATTCATCTATCAACGCGTAGCCTAAGCCGCTTGACCTAGAACGATGAAATTTGAAGTATATATTCTTGCAACGATTTATGGGTGTAATAAGAAGGGATTTTTTGAAATTCGAACCCTTAAGTGGGGAAAAGGGCCCAAAATGTGTTTTCAGAGTTCTCTTAAACCAGAAAAGATATCGATATGGGTTTAGTTTTGAAAAGTGAAGCATTGAAATACAAAAAAAAACATATTTTAGTATTTTTCTCTATTTGTCCCCGAAAGGGAGATATAGTCATTTTGGGGTAAATTTTTAAAATTTTTAAAGTGTTCTATCTCCTCGAGTTTTTAAGTTTTAGCATTCAAACTTGGTACATAGGTTTATTAATGCTAAATCTCGGCAAGATTTTTTTATTTTTTGGAAATTTGACCCCTGAACAAAAAAACTCGAGGAGACAGATCTAGAAAGCTAGAAATGCAAAAACTAACTACCCAAAATGGGGGGGGGGGGGGTCAAAAAAATGAAAATTCTTGCTCTTGGACCAAACTCAACCAAATTTAGTATACATAATCTGTGGGTCTCTAGAGAGCTAGAAATGCAAAAACTAACCACTTAAAAATGGGGGGGGGGGTCAAAAAATGAAAATTCTTGCCTTTTGGAGCAAACTCAACCAAATTTTGTATACATAATCTGTGGGACTCTAGAGATCTAGAAATGCAAAAACTAACCACCAAAAATGGGGGGGGGGGGGTCAAAAAATGAAAATTCTTACTCTTCGACCAAACTCAACCAAATTTAGTTTACATAATCTGTGGGTCACTAGAAGGCTAGAAATTCAAAAACTGGCTGCGGGGGTGGAGTGGGGGTGGGTTAGGGCATGGGATGCGCGGAGTGGAATGGCGGTGGAGTGAGGGAGTATGGCGGAGTAGGGGGGGGGGGGTGCAAGGTTGGTGGATGGGGGTTCAGGTGAGGGTCCAGTGGCGTAGTGGGGTGGTACGGGGTGGGGGTCCGAGGTGGGGGTGCATGTTAGAGTGTTGAAGTGGTGGTGTGGGGGCGGGGGTTGGGGTGCTGGGTGGGTTTCGTGGAGTGTGGTGGGTTGGAGTGGGGGGTGAGGTTGGGGGCCGATGTGGGTAGGGTGAGGGTTGGGGTGGTGGTGTGGGTGCGGGGGTTGGGGTGCTGCGTGGGTTTCGGGGAGTGTGGTGGGTTGGAGTGGGGGGTGAGGTTTGGGTTCTGTGGTATGGGGGCGGGGGTTGGGCACGGGTTCATGGTGCGGGAGTAGGGGTGCTGGATGGGTCGGGGGGGAGTGTAGTGTGAGGGTGGGATTCGTGGGTTGGGGGTCCAGGGGGCGTGCTTCCTGGCTAGCAAGAGGGCCGCCGAAGGCGGGCGCGCAGCTAGTATACTATATATAAGAGCCTAGATTAATTTGTAACAACGCTGAGAGAATTTTCTTTAAAAAAATTACCCTCTTGCCTAGAATCGAAGCGACGAACTCTTGAACTAAGGGCATCAGCTCTAGCCATTACACCAATGCAACATTAATATTTATACCTTGATTTCTGTTACTAAAACTATATATTTTTGATTTAAACTTTGTGTCGAGATATTATTGTATTCATTTGAACTCGAATGAAAATGAAAAAACACCAATAGATATTAAATTAAGAAACCTTAAATGTATATTAATTAACAAAGCAAATTTGAAATATAATTGTCAGCTCGGATTTTAAACTGATGGCTCCAATCAATTTTCATTAACCAGGCAAATTTGAAATATAATTGCAATTCGGACTCGAATTTTGAAATGAAAGACTCCAATTCATTTTAAATTAAGAAACATTAAATATATTGATAATTATTCCTCCCCCCTTCGCCACTCAAAAATTAAAGAGGCGAAACTTTTAAGAGATGATGTATTTTCGGTAGTTTACGGGTATACATTTGGAGTGTGGTTTTTTAAGAGGAATAAAAATTTTGGACCGAGACGCTGCCCGCCAGGGCTTTCAGCCCGGAGGGCCGAGCTTCGAGGGCGTGCCGAAGGCACGCACGAAAATCTCTTGTAATAATATTAACATCTCGATAAAAATAAACATATACCTTATTGATCGAACCCTCAAAAAATATATATATATTTTCTAATGAATTGGAAAACAAATCTATGAAGAATACCTAATATGATTTTTTTTATTTTAAACCCCCTCTGCTCGTTCGTTCCCCTCTGTATCATAGAATCAGTAAAATACATCAGTCATTTATCACACTCTCTTTCGTATATTTATTTCGAAATTAGTATCTTCTTTGTTCGAAATCGGGAGATGATGTATTTGTAATCGATAATGGCCTTCGAAATGTCGATAAGACCTAAGCGACTTAGCATAACAATAGCAGCTGCATAAAAGTATTCATAAATTAGGGTGCTAAACCATCTTAATATTAAGCACCAGCCGCCATCTTGAACTCAGCTTGGTCCCTTCCTCCCCTCTCAGCATTAGCGAGCGATAAAGGAGTTGCTTAAGTCATCACATGCATTAAAGTTTCTTTCTCGCCCTCCATAAGAAGAAAAAAAACGCTAAAATAAGCATTTTTTCGGTAAAAAAATATTAATATATTTAATATTCAGAGTTATTACTTCTTTTTTTGCTAAAGCGCTGTTTTGATTTTTAATTATCTCGAAATGAAAATGAAAAGCGATTTGTGTTTGTCGTTATTTTCTTTCTTTTTTTTCTTTTTTTCAATATACTTTAATGGAAAAAAATGTCAGCACCATTTAAGATATATATATATATATTTTTTTTAAATTAAAAAAGTAAAAAGGGAGAATAATTTCTATATTATTATTATTATTAATTGAGTTCTTATGTTGATAAGATTTGGTTAGGTTTTTACTTTTTACTTTAATTCAGTTTCATAAACACAACCATGGGCGTAGTTAGGGGGGAGCAAAGGAAGCAGTGCCCACCCCCTGCAAAACTCATTGCCCTCTCCCCTTATAAAAATTGAAACTCTATTATTAAGAGGCATCAATTGAGTATTTCTCATTAAATTATTCCGTTACTTCCAAAATTTCTCAATTCTACTAAAAAGCTCGTTGATCTCTAATCGGAAACAGAAATTGAAACCTTGTGGTGGCTAATCAGCTGGCCTACTGCCCCCCTAGGAAAACTCCGTAACAACGCCAATGAACACAACCAGAACCAGCGCAAGGTAGGTTTAGCGCGTTCGCCAGAACCCAGCCCCGCGGTCTACAAAAATTACCCAATTAAAAAACAGCGATTTTTATTAAATTTTTAAAGATTGATAATCTCATTAACAGATGCCAGACATTTTTTTAGTAGCGATGAATTAGTTTAAATGAGTGACAAAAATCATCAAAGTTCAGTGTAACTCCATAAAGTCCTCATATTCCGGAAACTACTTTAGATAAAAAAAATCCAGACGGATTCAGAAAAATATAATTTTTAGAGAAATTAAACTATATCAATAGTTTACCACAAAAGTCATACATCGTTACAGATTTTGTACTTTCTTTGAGTTTCTTGCCTCTTGCAAGCGAATTATGGATGCGAAAATATATTACTTGGATTTGGCGTCGAAAAAAGCGAGAAAAATTATTTAATAATATTATTGGATTGTATTATTATTTAATATTGATCTTATAAAAAATATATAATATTTAACAACATTTGTAAATAAATAATTCCTCGTTGTAAAATTTAAGTGTAGGATTTGAATGTGTATTCCGGCCCAGCAAAATTTTTGAACCCGGCCCCGAAAAAGGTCACGCCGTCCCTGAACACAACTCAAAAAGAAAAGCACTGATTTAAATCTAAAATGTTTGGATTATTAACCCTTACGGACCGTGTGATTCCAATTGGAATCGCTAACTCTCTTGGCTTTTGGAGGTCATAATACGTGAGTAATGATTCAAATTGGCTCCAAACATTGTATAATTCCATTTGAAGTTTTTATTTTTGTGATTAATTTGATTAAAATTTGAATTTTTATTTAAATCACAATTAATTATAATTATTTATTGAACACGAAGAAATAATACAAATAATACAATATAACTACGACGTTTGATCGACTTATTTTGCGTTGTAGTTATATTGTATTATTTGTTCGTGTTCAATAACTAATTATGTGTGATTTAAATAAAAATTCAAATTTTAATTGTAGTTCCATCTTCACCGACAAATCCAAACAGTTAGTTGATCGAACGCAATCAATTTGTAGTCATTTTCTTTTGCATATTTGTTGATATATACATGGTTTTAAAAATCGTTTAAAAATTAATTCAGGTCAGAAAGGGTTTAGAGGTTTTATTACTGTTTTTTTTTAAAGAACTGTTTTCATTTAATATGACAAATTTTTATTAACTGATTTGATAATAACGAATTAACCTAAGTGTAACTAGGATTTATAATCGAGGGATCAGCCTCAAGAAGTATGATCACCAAAAAAAGAGGCTAGGGGACTTAATACCATATCTTTGATATATATAAAGAAATAATTTAAATTATTTTAAAATTATCTTATTTTCAACCTGATGGGCGTTACACATAACCCCTAAAAGGACACATTTTTTAGTTCTGCCAATTTTCTACATGATATTCGATATATGAGTAAAATAACAGGTATATATGAGGATCGTACTGGTTATAAAATGATTAATTAAAGAATAATAAAACTACAAAATTTCAGCTCGAAATATAATTTTCATAATCATCTTTATCACTGTTTCGCACTCAGGTAGTTTATTTTCTGTCAAACAACTTCTATTAGGATTATGTTAAATTAAATATGCATAATTTGTGTGTGCTAGGCTAAACTTGAACCTAGAACCTGTTGGTCCCAGAGGGTGGCCAAACCGTTAGCCATACGAGTCGAAATTTAAATTATTTTTATCTTTACATAATAATTGCCAATATGGTTAATAGACTATTTTAATAAGTATATATCTAAATATGGATTGATAACATAAAAAATCCAAAGACATATTTGAATTTCTTCTTCATTTTTGAACTTTGATATAGTATACTAAGTTGAATAGGCTTAAAGTCTAAATTTTGTAGACACACCTTCTTTGATTTATGCCAATTTTATAACTAAAATTAAAACATCGACGAGGCGAAAATATTAGTCATCATCATTACGGACCTTTAGAAAAAATAATTGAAATCCTAGTCCATAAATTTTACGTTCTTCAGTAAAAAAAGGCGTTTCATCGAAATAGTCTCATGTCGTTTAAAAAAATTAATTAAAACTAAACAAAAATTTTGCACAAAATTTTCTCTGGAGTGAGACGGACTGGTAGAAATTTTAATTGAAGTTAATGGAAGGCAGCCCAGGGGTAGTGAGTAAAGAAAAATTAACACATATCCAAATAAGGTGTAATTTATTGGATTCCTTCCTCCTTTCCTATCAAACCGACGCTTCGCAGGATTCTTCCCTCCTTCTTCAGGGTTTCAAATGGTCAGAATCCTTCGAAACGTCGGTTTGAAAGGAATCCAATAAATTACACATTATTTGGATATCTGTTAATTTTTCTTTCCTCTCTACCCTTGGGCTGCCTTCCATTACTTTCAACTAAACAAAAATATCAATACTTTTCTGCAATAATGAAATATTTATCCAAACTACATATGGTAAAGTGAAAAATAAAGGCTTTAGATATTTTTTTTGACGTGACAACGTCTTATAATTCGATGGAGCCTGCTGCACGCTTGAAAAAACATGACTCATCTGAGGCGTTCCATTTAAGGCTTGAAGTGCAAGCGAGAGCGCGGAACGAGCAAGGAGCTAAGGAGGAACAGCTAGGCTAGAAAAGCAGGAGTGGGGGTGTCTCCAGTCAAGACAGCTCTAGCCGCCATCGTGTGGAGGGCACAAAACCTTCTCTTCCCATCTGAACGTATGTTAATAGTATCCATCTTTAAGATAGTTCTTTTTATTATTAACAGTGATAAAAAACAAGTTTGATTTTTCTTTATATATTTTTTGTTTTTTATTAAAAGTGTGTGTAGGAAAGCCGAATCAATTATTAGAGAGGCGTTAAATGACAGTGGAGGAAAATTTATGAAAAAAAATACAATGAAATATATTTGACTAATTCTTTAATGATGGACTTTAATGAATCACACTCGAATATTTTCTCTTCATTAAATGACCATATTTTAAATAATCTCCCAATGGAAAACCATATAGTATTACTAATTAAAAGTATTTCACAATATTATTTTAAAATAACATTACACTATATAACAAAAAGAGTTATGTAGACAAAAGTAAATCGAAAAGAATATTTTTTAACAAGTTAACCCATTTTCAAGGATTTTAAATATAATTAATCGTTTCAACTTTTTCTTACAATCGTACCTGATTTAAAAACTATATTTTTGGTATTTCTATAATATATATTTAAATTTTTTTATTTGTTTTATAACTTAATTAATTCTTAATCTTTGAATTGTGTAAAAAACATTGGTTTAATAAATAAATAAAAATGATTTGCTCATCCACATAACTTTACCATACACCTATATCCTCTCTTATATTTAGTATTTAATAAAAAAATGTTTAATCTTTTACGAAGGAACCCTCCCTTCAGTTTAGATTAGATTTCGAACCCTATTGTTCTACCCCCTTTTAGATTGTTCTTATAAAAAAATCGGTTGTCTGTAAAGTCGGTTTACTGACGATAGTTGAACGTGACAACGTCATAAGAAAATACCATTCCATCAGTATTTTCTTATGACGTTGTCACGTTCAACTATCGTCAGTAAACCGACTTTACAGACAACCGATTTTTTAATTCATAGAATCCATAAACAAGGGAGTTCAATTGATAGGCCATCGCACTAAAAATAGTAAAAGTCAGATTTCAATTTTCAATCGGTTCTAAGCGTCTCATTCTTCTTTTCTTAACTTTAAAAACTGAGAAATGATATGTGCAATATTTTAATCATAGTTTAACTATTACCAAAAATTAAGAAATCGAATGTTGAATGGAAAATATTAATAGTTTTTTAATGATTATCTGAAATTTCCATATAAGGAAAAAACAAACGAAAGCAACAACTCTTTACAGATTAAAATAATTAGCAAATTATTGAAGTCACATTTATTTATCAAACAGACAAAATTGGGTCGATTTCTTTATTCTAGATCATTCATTTCAACACAACATAGATTAGGCCTTAGGGTTTCTGGAAACACGGGTTTTTAGGACTCGGCGAGTACGAGTCCCAAATTTTGAAAACTTGTCGAGTTCGGATCTAAACTCAAATCAATAAACGAAAACATTTAATATTTTGGAGTTCAATAACGATTATCATAAATGAATGTTTTTGTAACCAAAAATTATTAAAATTTGTTAAAATTGGAATATTATTTATTACATTAAGTACAAGATTTTCAACTGAAATTTGTGGTCGGGGCAAAAAATTAAAAAGAATATGTCCTCAAATTTTTTTATTAATCAATTTATTTATTTTCAAAAATTAAACTTTAAAACTAGTCGCTGCCTATATTTTATGTAGGAAATTGTTTCACCTACAACTTTTATTAAGTATTTTTACCGTCCGACTGAGAGAAACAGATTTGCGTGATCTTTGAACTACTAAAAGATATTTAATTGAAAAGTTTTTAGTTTGCCGAGAGTAGCAGAGTTGTTGATTCATAAAGAGAAACAAAGAGGTTTTCCTCTGCTTGATGCAAATAAAGATATATTTTTGATAAATATATATAAATATATCTGTATGTTTATTTCCATCAAGCAGAGGTCAACCTCTTTGTTTCTCTTTATGAAAAAAACATATTTAGCTGACATGATGGAGACTTTTGACCCTTTATTTATATCGATTAAATGAAATTGTATAAAAAATTCAGCTTGCTGAAACTTAGCGCAGAAACGCTTCAATAAGTGGACAATTCCATCCAAATTTCACGCAAACCCGACTCTTGGTGCTCTCAGGTCTTTGTTCTTTATGGATCCCACGCAATAACTGATACTCCTTACTCTTATTTCCTTTATGTCTTCTAATCTTTCTCTACTTTTTTTTTCTCTTCTTCCCCCATAAAATTTGTGTATTGGTGAACTCTTTTGCCAAATTTGTAAAATATTGTTGCTAAATTATGTATAAACACTAGGTGGGACCTAAGGTCCTATGTTTGTATACTTTATTAAATAAATAAATAAAAATAAATAAATTTAAATATAAAAATGAATCCCCTTAAATCAATGTCTTTTTATATGTATAAAATCCATGAATCGAAATGAAGTATCACAATTTTCAAAAACTATATTTTATGGATGAATATATGTACAATTTGATAAAAAAAATACAAATCTTTATAAAACAATCTCGGAACGTTTATTTTGAAACTAGGCGTTTCGGGAGAAATTCTCTCTTTATCGATAGAAATTTTTTTTAAAAATTGAAAAAAAAAAGTTGTTTTCGCTAATGTTTCGAAAACAATTCTAAGAAATTACCTAAATATTTTGAAAACCGGCAATTGTACAAATTACGCGACGAAATTACCTTTAATTACCTTTAATTTAATGTATAGTAGAGATGGTATTCTTGTTAGAGGTGTTGCGGAAAATGATAATTTAAACTAAAAATAAAATGATAATTTTCCGCAACACCTCTAACAAGAATACCATCTCTACTATTAATTAATACGGAAACACTGGCAACGGAGCACGAAGGCCATCATCAGGCCCCAAACACTTTATTGTTAAATCACGAGGTTTCTACAAATTGTGCCTTGTTTTTATTGCACAATTTGTTTCACGATACTGTTAGTACAGTTTTTTGTTTTTTGTTTTTCAAAAAAACATACCATCAAAATTGTAACGTCTTTAATTGTTGTTTTATGCATTGCAATCATGTCACGCCAATTAAGGGAAGCCCTTTGGCGCACCAACCACCCTTACTAATCATTTTCCGCAACACCTCTAACAAGAATACCATCTCTACTATTAATTAATATGGAAACACTGGCAACGGAGCACGAAGGCCATCATCAGGCCCCAAACACTTTATTGTTAAATCACGAGGTTTCTACAAATTGTGCCTTGTTTTTATTGCACAATTTGTTTCACGATACTGTTAGTACAGTTTTTTGTTTTTGTTTCAAAAAAACATACCATCAAAATTGTAACGTCTTTAATTGTTGTTTTATGCATTGCAATCATGTCACGCCAATTAAGGGAAGCCCTTTTGGCGCACCAACCACCCTTACTAATCATTTTCCGCAACACCTCTAACAAGAATACCATCTCTACTATTAATTAATACGGAAACACTGGCAACGGAGCACGAAGGCCATCATCGAGCCCCAAACACTTTATTGTTAATTTAATGTAATTCAATTTGTCGTCAGAACAATTTGTACAATTGCCTATTATCAAAATAATTAATTTCTTACGATTGTTTTCGATACATTAGCGAAAACAACATTTTTTCTTTTTTCAATGTTTTAAAAAAATGTCTATCGATAAAGGGAGAATTTCTCCCGAAACGTCTAGTTTCAAAATAAACGTTCTGAGATTGTTTTATAAAGATTTGTATTTTTTATTATAATAAACAATCAATAATTAATTTAACCGAATGTTTTCTACATTTGATTCAATCGCGAATCAACTGTAGGGAATTTTTGTCAAATATTGAGTGAAAATAATATTTGAACTCATATATTTCTCACTTGAAATAATGATCTTAAATAAATTTTTTTATAATTTTTCTAATTAATATAACAAAGAATAATTGCTATATCAATGAGAATTGATTTGACCGCGCTTATTTGAAAAAGATATTTATCACGAGACTACTGCGGATTACGCTATTGAAGTCTGTGGAGTCTTAAGTCTGGACCAAGAGAGAAAAAGATGTGATCCACTTAGCTACAATCCAACGTCATTTCGCGTATAGCCCGCTAGACATTCGGATGGATCACCAAGTGAATAGTAGTCTCGTGATAAATATCTTTTTCAAATAAGCGCGGTCAAAACAATTCTCATTGATATAGCAATTATTCTCTGTTATATTAATTAGAAAAATTATAAAAAAAATTTATTTAATAATTAATTTTTCTTTTTTATGTACAATTTGTATATATTTTATATACTTGTCGAAATTAAAAAAAAAATATAGATATATTTCATTTTTTTTAACATTGAAAGTGTTCAGCCAGTGGCTACTGAAACCCTCTATTGAATTTATAAAAATAAACACAAAATAATTTTTTGTACTTACTAAATTTATTTTAATAGAGTGAGAAATCAACCTTTGATTGTTAAAGTATTTAATACTATGAATAAAAATTCGTTCTGAACTCAAAAAATAAAATTGAAAAATTCGTCTTCAAGTAATTAATTGAAAAGTCAGTCTAAGAGGGAACGCAAAGATGAATAATTTTTATTAAGAAACTTCTTTAAAAAGAAACTGTCTATAGGAGTAATAATTGTTTCCTTCAATTACACGAGGAATAAGAAAAGTGGAAAAAAAAGAAAAATTCCTACTTTAATTGGAAAAAAAGATTCATTACTGGTGGATAAGGGGTGGTTTTGGTGTACAGCTGGTTAAGGCTTTTGGTTTGTGGTCGTCTGTTTGGTGGTGAACCGTCAATAAAGTTACTTTAGGAAGGGATGAAGGGGGAGAAAAAATCCCGAAAAGTCAATAGATTCCTATTGAAAACTTTGGAGGTGAACATTAAAAAAAATCCGCCATGAAGTAAGAGAAACTTTCTTAAAAAGAATTCGACCTCAAAAAAAAAAAAAAAAAAAAATAAAAAAAATAATAAAATAAAAAGATTAATTGAAATTCAAAGTAATGAACATATTTAATTAAATCCATTCATAAAGATGAAATTAAAAGAAGAAAAAATCGCCAACTTTTGGAAATGATTTTTTTAATTAAAATATATTTTAAATGATTTTTTTTTTTTACTTAGAGACAAGATTAATTTGAAGTTACAAAAATGAAAAGAAGATAAATAATCCCTAATGGACGGTATATTTTAATAACCTGTTCCCCCCGCCTAGTCTTACAAAAAATATGCCTTATTTGAAAAAAGTAATAAAAAGTCACTTACTTTTGAACTCCCTTTGAATTCTGGAAATCATCTTTTAGTGCGATGATGGAGAACCTTTTGAGCCCGGTCCCAAAATTGGGAAAAAATCCAGCTTAACTCGAGTGTCGTGGATTTCGAAAAATATCCAAAATTTCATGATATTTCTATCCCTAGTAAAGAAATAACATTATACTTTTGATATGTTCATTTATTAAAAAAGCAAAAACAAGAAATTTTTACTTTCACATATATTCTTAGAATTCACCCAATAAAATATTAAAATAACCTCTGAATTTTCTCATTTCGGGATTTTGGCTTGTGGGTATTTTGTCTTAGGGATTTTGATATTCGGGATTTGGTTCCCATTCATATTCTTGAAATACCCTGTATGGTAAAGTAAAAAGTAGATTTCACTTTGTGACTTCTAGGTGGTAGGAATTGATGCCCTTAATAGTTTGAAACCGGATTTTGTATATTAATGACTTAGCGTAGTAAGCGTATCTGTACCATATTTGTGATTCTTTTCAAGTATGTAATGCAGCATCGGCCTACAGACCTCTGTTACGAATCTAGCTTTGGCATCGTTCTTTGGTTCTCAGTCATATAGAAGATTACACACACATTTACATATTTACCAAATATAATTACAGTAGAGCATTGATTATCTAAATACAGATCAACCAAAATATCGGTTAACCGAAAGCGTTCTAGTCTTTTCACTGCCTTGGGATAGCTATGAAGTGTTTAGAACAAGAAGGATGTAATGCTGGCCAATTGCTGGTTTTAAAACGTACTAGATTTAGCGTTATAAAAACGAATTTTAGTTCAAAATAAAAATACAATTTTGCACTTCGTGTTTCCTAAATGTAGGCCTACTTTTTATATGTACTTCTTTATGTAGATATATCGTATTTGTTCGGTTATCCGAAAACTCCCATTTCCGAATTGTTCAGAATAATCGATGCTCTACTGTAGGTTCTCAATTAAGACTTCTGTTTAGGCAGTTGACCAGGTATCTCATGCTTAAAAGCGACCACGTAAGTGGTGTTTTATATTGTATAGGTTTATTAGTTTTTTGATAAAAATATATATTTAATTGTGAAAAGATGTCTTTTTTAACAAAAAATTTCAGACACAAACGCTTTAAAAATATCTTTGGAGGCGCCGGGTATCGATCCCGGTACCTCTCGCATGCTAAGCGAGCGCTCTACCATCTGAGCTACGCCCCCTGATACAGATTTAATAATTGTCTCTTTTGATTCGAACTATAGTCTGACCTCGATCTAAGAGCCCCTACTCTCTTACATGTCACCTTTCTGCTGAGTCTGCAGAGTCCCCCGCCAAGTCTCTGGCTCACAACCTTCACTTTTACGAATCTAGAATTGGCATCATTCCTAGGCTTTTCAATCATATCCAAGATTACACACACATATACATATATATCAAATAAAAGTTAGCTTATCAATTAAGATAAATATTAATCTCAATATTTAATAAAGTAAAAACAATATATGTATTTTTCATTTGCAACATTCATTAATACAATAAATAATTGAAGAAAAATAAAAAACGTTTTTATTCTCCGTAAATTTTTGAAAGCAAATGGCTTAATATAGAAACCTGAAACATAATTTAAGAAAAGGAGGGTGAGAAGGGGGAATGGAATTGGATAAACCAATCGACTTGATTGGGGAATAATGGAATTGAAATAATTATCGGAAAAGAGGTTTTTTTATCTAATTAGATTTTTCCTCTTATTAAAATCAAGGACTAAAGATGAATAAGGACACTCGATGGTGGAGAAGTAATCTCCGGAATCGAAGCAAAGAATACAATGTATACATTAATTAATGTAAAATAATTGGTTTAATAAAATTTATAAAAAAAAAAAAAATTAAGTAAAGGGATTGAGAGGAGGAGAGGAATGATGGAATTGTAATAATTATCGGAAAAGAGGTTTTTTTACTCAATTAGTTTTTTCCTCTTATTAAAAACAAGGACTAAAAAGATGATCAAGGACAGTCGATGGTGGAGAAGGTAATCTCCGGAGTCGAAGCTAAAATACAATGTATACATTAATGTAAAATAATTGATTTAATAAAAATAAAAAAATAAAATAAAATAAAACAAAAGTTAAGTAAAGGAGAGGATTAATATGGAATTGGAATAATTATCGGAAAAGAAGTTTTTTTATTTAATTAGTTTTTTCCTCTTATTAAAAACAAGGACTAAAAAGATGATCAAGGACAGTCGATGGTGGAGAAGTAATCTCCGGAGTCGAAGCTCAAATACAATGTATACATTAATTCATGTAAAATAATTGGTTTAATATTTTAAATTAATAAAAGTTAAGTAAAATCGTGTATCAAATTTTAGCACATTATCATTCAAGACCATTCAGGGACTCTCACAAATCACACATAAAGAGAAATAAATGAAGTTATCCTCTGCAAAATATATATAATTTAATTAAATTGAAAGTTTTTGTGCCGAGGGTAGCAGAATTTTTTTATATAGAAGGAGACTATAGAATCTATAATTTTAAAGATTTGACCTTCATCATCAGTCTTTTTAATTAGAAATATTTTATCTATCATTTTTCATAGATTCAAATACCCCATTGGATATAGATAAATTCGATTTGTTGTCAAACTTTCGAAATTATAGTCTCTAACAAATAAATTATATATGACATACCTACACATTTTTGTTCATGGGGAATGGTGTAGATTCAAGGTGAAACATATTTAATAAATAGGAGGTTAAGTTTAAAAGTCAAATTTGTAAAAGAGGAAATTTTAATAATGTTTACGGTGGTTTCATATGACTACAATTGTTGTTATTGTTTTGTAGATTGCCCGAGGAAGTAGAAAAATATACTGCGAAACGTAGCGACATTTTGAAACTTTAACTTCTAATTAATTTCAAGCCCAAGTACCCAATAACCAGCCACAAAGAAAATATTTAATAAAATTAAATAAAATGATATGACCATCCACATAACATTATCATACACCTGCCCCCTCTCTTAAAATTAATATGTTTAAACAAATAATAATTTATAATCATTTAACAAAGAACCCCCCTACACACACACTCACCCCCTGAAATTCGGACCCATTAACAATATTAATAATATCTCAATTAAATTGAAAGTGTCTTTTTGCCCAGATTAGCAAAATTTTTATAAATTGAACAGACAATAAAAAAGTGTGTCTTCTGCTTGAAAAATAAATCGTTTAAATAAATTAAAAATTTATTTATCCAACAGAAGACACATCCTTTTAGTGTCTCCTTCAATTAATTATAACTATGGGATTATTCTAGGTAAATAGATTTCTAGTATTTTTGTTTGTAAATTGTATCATTTTATTGAAAAGTTTTTGTTTTGCCGAGAGTAGCAGAGTTGTTGATTCACAAAGAGAAACAAAGAGGTTGTCCTCTGCTTGATGCAAATAAACATACACACATATATATCGAGATGATATATCTGTATATATATTATTTATTTGTTTGATGACCAAACAAATAAATAAATAAACAAATAAATAATATATATACAGATATATCATCTCGATATATATGTGTGTATGTTTATTTGCATCAAGCAGAGGACAACCTCTTTGTTTCTCTTTGTGTATCATTTTAATTATTTTCGATCTCCCAAATTAAAATCACAATCAATTTCGCATTGAAAATCATTTTCGTAAAGTCGTATAGGGCGCATAAGCGAAATTTCGGATTCTGCGACATTTCAGCCCCCGACAAAATATCCCCGACAAAATATCCTTCAGACAAAATATCTCATGACAAAATAATCCTTCCCTCGTGAATCTTATGAGTAATACTCCGGTCGAACCGGAGTCGATTTGCATTACTCATAAGATTCACGAGGAGAGGATTATTTTGTCATGGAATATTTTGTCTGAAGGATATTTTGTCGTGTCGGGATATTTTGTCGGGGGATATTTTGTCGGGGGATATTTTGTCGGGGATATTTTGTCGGGGGCTGAAATGTCGCGGAATCGAAATTTCGTTCAAATCGATCAAAGGGTCAAGAATTTATATTGTTAATTCTATTTTTTAAACCCCCGCCATTTTGATCCCCGAAAGAATAAATAACTTTGGGATTCCGTATTAGCCCAATCTAGTTATTTAATAATTTCTTGGAGTATTTTTGTGGATTGTATTTATTAACTTAACCGAGCCTTTGCACCTTAGACTCCCTACTGTGTGAACTATAAATCAACAAAGCCAGTAAAACTTCAACGGCAAAATGAATAATTATTGTCATTAAGATTTATTTACCAATCTAATCGCTCACCTGTGTCTATTAAGATACAATCTCGATTTCAAATTAAATTACATATTAATTTTTTAATGTGTGTGTGGGTGTGTGTGGTACTTAGTGCATTTATTATCGGAAACACCTGTTGGTTAGAGGTGAAAGCAATCAATGGTTTGTGTGAGGCGTTGAAGGGGTAGAAATTTATTTACGACCATCTTAATGTTTGTAGCCCTGGCTGCCCGCACGTTAATGGCCTCCGAGATAGAATCCAAAATGAAAACCACACAGACGATTCTCGTCCACCTTCCCATAAAAGTTTCCTTTTATTTCCCTACTTTGTTCACCATGAAATTTTTTATAAACTTTAGTAACAAGGGTATCAAGTTTGTATGTTTCTTGTAAACGTGGACTTGTGGACTACAGCGCTATAATTTTATTTAATAAAAGTGCCAGAAGATTTTGACCCGATGTGAATTTTAGGAGTTATTATTATTGAATAGGAACCCATGATAGAAATCAGAAAAAGTTGACCAAGATCAACGTTTAGCCTCTAATTTTAAAGAGGTTTTCAAGTGATAATGGAGTTTGATTGAACTCATTGTCATTTCCTTACTTTTTAACGCTCTGTTCAAAACGAAAACGGAACCTATTAGTGTGTAAAGAGTATACATTGGCTGTCTGTTTGTATGTCCGAACATGGAATCTGGTAATCTAAATAAGATTCAAACTTAAAATGTGCATTTTTTACTTGAAATAAAAATTCTATTAAAATTTTAATTCAACACCCTTACGCGCTTAAATTAGATACTAACCAAACAAACGCATTCGCCAATTCGTTTGTCCCCATGACTTCTAGAGACTGGAACTCTCTTCCCCTGACTGTCTTCCCAGCAACATATAACCTTCAGTCTTTCAAGACCCGCATCCACAGATACTTTTGATTCCGACCCAATCCCTAAATCTCTTCTTATTTTCACGATGCAAGGGTCCGCCACTGACTACAGAGGTTGTACCTTTTTGGTGCAACTTCTTCTTGTATCAATCAATATCATTATAAAAAAAAATAATCGGATGTTTATTTCGGGAAGGTGTCTAATTTCTGTGGGGTTGAAAATAAAAAGTTTTTTTTATTATAGGACTTCCTGTAAAAGTCTCATTATCTAAAACAAATTAAATTTTTTTTTAATTTAATAAAATTCAATGAAGCTATGGGGAGGCAAAAAAGATGGCCATTTTCAGCTGATTTTTGTATCTGTCAGCGTTAAGAAGTTAAAATTATGAAAACATTCTACTCACAACAATTTAATTTAGTATATTTGATTGTTCTAGAACAAGTTACTACCTACTCACTGTAGCCATATCTAGACTTACATAAATAACTCGAAAGCTAAATGTTACTAATTTAAAAATTTATAATAGGAAAATAAGGACAAGTTTTTATGTGTGACTTTTTTATTCATATCATATCAGATGGAACTTATTTTATTATTATAAACTTTCAAATTAATACAAATTATGGACGGAAATGATATTAATAGCCAAATGTTACATGTAGTTTAACTTGAGTAAATATACAAATTGATTCATCCATGGATTTGATAGTAGAACTCGTGATAATTAGCATTAGTAGTAGTATTAGTATTATTATCTAGTAATAGTAATTATATTTTCTTTAATTTTCAGATTGATTGGAAGTTTTGAATCACAACAGCATCCTTGACCTAAAACTCAATGACATATTTTCCATACTCCAAGCTTCTGAGTCAACTGGGGAGCACTTCGCTTTAGAGCCAGACACATAAATATTCTGTAAGTACAAAAATCATTTTTCTAAAAAATGTCAAGCTCTTTACCTAGGTATACAATTAACACGATTTAGCTTCAAAAGTTCTTAGAAACCCTGACATCCTTATGTAACACAGTTAGTAAACCCCTCATATTATAGGTAACATGAGGTTATTAAAATATAGTGATGATGATGTATGCATATTTTTATTCATTTGTAATAAAAAATATTTATACTTAAGCGAAAGTTCATAATGACAACGCCGGTTTTTAAATTTGAATACCACATTTTCATATAACACGATATTTTTTTGCAACACAACTACCTCGTTTTAAGAGAGAGTTAAGACTCTGTATTGAAATTTCTTATCTATTTTTTATAATCTTTGAATAATATCTCAATAATAATATTTCCAAAAGATTTGAATTCCAATTTTCCAATGAATTACCTTCCTGAATCCTATTTCACCAATCATTCATTCCTTTCATTCTCCTGGTTGTCTGATGATCCGGTCTCTTTTATTCCAAGATCTCGAGTTTGACTATAAAATCGGAAGCCACAAAATGCTTCAATTTATTGGCCATAAACAGAGTTTATTGTTCAACTTCTCCTTTCTATAATTTCTCAGCTAGAAGAGTTACAAAGTGAATGTGTGCTCCGTCTCTTTCTTTTAAAGATTACAGATACGCTACCTTATCAGAACCAAGCTCCAAACTTTTTAACTAGTTATCGTTAGTGTGAAAGAAACATTCCAAGTATCCGCGGATCCATAGAATACATGGAAAGATGGTGTCTTCTTATTACTTTTTGATGATATTGTTAAAAGACATTTTATTACCCCATTCAAAAAAATATTACATCAAATGATTGATATATTATCTGTAATATCATATATTTCCTTTCATAAATTCTGCAAAACAGAAAAAATTAATCGATACCATTTTTTTATTATTGTAATAAATTCTTCTTCTTTTCATTATATTTTGACTTTCTACATAACAATGTGGGATTTTATTGTTATAGGCTAGAATATAATATATTATAATAATTTATTATATTTATACTCTAAAAGATGGGATAAAATTTTTATTATTAAGTATTAGAAAGATTATGAAAACACTTATTTAGTAAAATAAAAGCAGTAAAAACAAAGCTTCAAATGAAAAATACTATCTGAAAGATTTTCAATTAGTGATTATAATCTATATAGCTTTATGTATTATACTTAAATTTTTTCATATAAACATCAACATCATCATCGAGTCTAAAGACATAATACTAGTCTGAGGCAACAACCCACTTCACCTCAATTCTATCCAATTCGAAAAAAAATATCTTAAAATTTCACCCCTGTGGTCCGGGGCTAGAATTGGCCCACAGTATCCCCTGCTTGTCGTAAGAAGCGACTAAAAGGGATAAATTTGAATCTTCTACCTAAAAAAAAAATAGTTTACTCATTATTATTTTTTAATTATTTAGGTTGAATACTGAAACTAATAATTATGTTAAATAAAAAAATAATAATAATTATTATTACCATTTTTTATTTATTTATCCTTGACTTTTCAGTCATAAAATTAATTATTTTCTCAAATAGTTATTCAAATAATCATTAAAAAAAATATTTTTTGAATAATTTTACATTTTTAACCGGAAGATCTGGAGCTAAGAAGCCCAAAATTTAATACGTTTTCCAAATCGGAAATAATTCAAACATGTTAGCACAAGAACGGACTTTCTACGACTTTCCGTTCTTAAGTTATCGTGGGTATCTGATTCCAGATATACTTCCAGACACACAGACAGAAACGAATGATTTTTCTGCACGTTCCAGATATTTATCAACACAATGAGAAATTTTGAAAATGAAACAGGAATAGCGGGAAATTGGAGATAAATTAAAAATAAACACCGAGTTTTTATTAAATGAGCCAGACGTTTCGTCAATTTATTTTGACTTCCTCAATGGCCCATTTAATCACTCTTCGTCAAAAAACAATTTCAATATTCGACAAAACAAATAGTGAAATTATTTTTTGACAAATAGTTATTTAATGGGCCATTGAGGAAGTGAAAATAAATTGACGAAACGTCTGGCCCATTTAATAAAAACTCTGTTTTTTTAATTTTTCTCCAATTCCCTGCTATTCCTGTTACGAATTTATTATTGGGGCGAATGATACAAAATTTGAAATTTTTTGACTGTATTTAATACTAAACTCTCGTAGCATACCGAGTAATATGTTAGTAGTAGTATTTTTGAGCGTGGATTCCCTTGAGCCTTTTAGCAGGCCGATAGAGTCGTCTGGTCTGTTCTGACAGGCAGGCAGCCAGGCTGGTTGTATCCGCCCCTGAGCAACCCTGCATTTATCCTCCTCATGAAAGACAATACGTTCTGATCCACCCTATGATTAGCATTCCGATTTCTTAGTTGTTGTCGCAGGTGGTAATTAATCCATCCACAAGTTGTCCGAGGAGGAATTAAAATATATAATAAAAAATTGAGAAGAGAAACAACAACAACAACAACAACGCCGATTATCATAATAACAGCCATAATCAAGATATCACCACGTGAATATTATAATTATACCTGAAATGAAAATATTATATTGTAATTTATACATTGATTTAAAGAAAAAACGTTAAGAAAATTTGGAAGGATTCTAAGATAAAAATTCATAGATAAAACTTTATTAACATTATTTAGTATGTATTTTTTATTGTAAAAATATATTATTATTATTATGAATTATTTGTTCTCTTGGAAACAAAGAGAAACTGAAGATTCAACCAGGGTCAATTACCCGATTGGACTTAGAAAATTCGTTTTGTTGTCATAACAATCTAGCTATACAAACGATTTTATTTCAAAGAAGTAGTTCCGAAGATGGCTATAAGCAATAGCTGAAACGTCAGAGAAAATTTTTAAATAAAAGAAATACCAAAAGCTGAATGACTCGAACCCTTGTTAAATATAGGGTAAATAAGTAAATATTATTATCGTATTGACGTCTATCATAATTAACTATACTAGGGCTTATTAATACTACACTGCCTGTCAAAAAACTCAAGTGAAACTCAAGCAAAAATAAGACATTATTACTATATTTCATTGTCATCGTATAGTATGAAGTAAAGTCAGCCACGACATCTCAGAAAAGCGAATGTCTAGTTTCTCATTAAACGTTTCAGAATTTTCAAATTATTAAATTTAAAATTCACATTTTAAATATTAAATATTTTTTATAGACTTAAAAATTATTGTATTTTTGTGTACCCGTGGCACGCGGATCCCTAAAATTTCAAACATTTAGAGTATTTTCATAAATATCGACTTCAAAATTTCAGGAGGATCATTAAATTTTCAAATTATTATCCGTTATTTTAAAATTTATTTTCTATAAAAAAACATTTTATGTTTTGAAAGTATTTATATTGGTTCTCGAAATGAAATAAAATTGTTGCATAATTTCAAGGGGCAATTAAAATGAATGATTTTCCGAAAAGGGTGTTGATAGAAGATTTGAACTAGCTGCCTGGTATATCTTCCAGTTCAAGCATGTCAAAGATAAGTTCAGACGAGTTTTAGTCGATTAAAAATTGTTCTCGCTGAGAAACTATTGAAATAGTAATAATACAAAAAAAGGAATAATTAAAGATGATTCGGGAATCTTTAGACTAATCCATTTCTAAAAACTCTCAATATATAAGATCGGAAATAACTACTAGAAGTGCTATAGACAAGATATAGCTTGCTTATAGGAATAGAATTCGGAGAAATTTAAGATTTTCTTATAGCACAGGCTGATTTGTTTTGAAAGATGGTCGATTTCAATCTCAGGGACTCAGGAGTTTAAATAATAAAATTTAATTTCTTTCTCCTACCCTCACTAACACAAAGCAGTATCCGTTTGGGGCGAAGGTCCCAACATATATTTAAAAAAAATATAATGTTCAATTTGAAAAATAACGAATTCGATGAAATTTGCAAAAAAAAAGCGGAGATTATAAAATTTCAAAAAATAAAGCGTACTTTTTTAGACAGTATCCCTAAGTTGAAAAATCATCAACCGCCACCGTTGAGTACATATTTTGTTTAAAATATTAGATATAATAAACTATTATTTCTTAATTTTTTATATTTTCATATAATTATATAATTTTAAATATTTTAAAAGTTTTGGTTGCTTCTTTTGGTTGTACCTATTTACAGGGTGGGGCATAAAGATCTACCACATTTTGAAGTGGTATAAAAAACAAAAAAATTTAACTAGAATAAAACTGAATATATTTTTGAAAATAACATAAAATATTTTTTTTAATGTGTTTTAAACATTATCACTCCAAAAAAAAGGGAGGGGGGGGTCAAAATGAAAATTCTAGCCCATTTGACCAAATTCAACCAAATTTTGTATTCTTACATATTCTGTGAACCCCCAGAAGGCTAGAAATGCAAAAAGTAAACAAATTTTGTATACATAGTTTGGTCGAAAGGGCTAGAATTTTGATTTTTGATACCCCCTCCTCCTATTTTGGTGGTTAGTTTTTGCATTTCTAGCCTTCTGGGGGTCCACAGAATATGTATACAAAATTTGGTCGAGTTTGATCGAAAGGGCTAGAATTTTTATTTTTGACCCCCCCCTCCTTTTTTTCGTCTGATATAATGGTTAAAACACATTAAAAAAAAATATTTCATGTTCTTTTCAAAAATAGATAAAGTTTTTTCTAGTTAAATTTTTTCATTTTTTATACCTCTTCTCAAATGTGCTAGATCTTTATGCCTCAAAATATATATATGCATATGATTAATTGCAACAAGCATAGGACAACCTAATTAATTTCACTTTATGAATCAACAACTCTGCTACTCTTGGCAAGACAAAATTTTTTCAGTAGATAATATACATAATTAAAAATAAACTTATATCACTCGTATCCATTTTAAATTCATAGAAGGAATCGTAGGGATCTGGATACAGATTTTAAATTAAAACACATAGCTTTTATTAAATAAGCCAGACGTTTCGCCAATTTATTTTGCCTTTCTCAGTGGCTCGTTTCATCTGAGGAAGTCAAAATAAATTGGCAAAACGTCTGGCTTATTTAATAAAAGCTATGTGTTTTAATTTAAAATCTTTACCTAGGATTCCTTCTATGAATTAAAAATAAATTACTAGGTAGGTTTCACAAAATACGTACTTACTATTATAACGTTTATTTACTATTATACATTATTTTGTTCCCTATTATGTAAAATTGTAAAGACGCAAGATTTGCCACTCTCGCTCTTTACAAACTTTTTTCAAGTTATGTTATCAGATTTATGAAGGCTTTATATTTTCTAGAAGATTCTCTTCATCTTCTTAAGCAAATGTGGCTGCCCTCGTCCATTAGAACAATATTTATTTATTATATTATATATAAATTATTCCAAAAACCCTTTTGGGAATAATAATAATACGACATCTCTATAATATTTTGTATATTTACATTAGAACCCTAAAATAATACCGTGTCTAGACTAGTTGATAAAATCGCATTTAAGATAAGCAGCCCGAGAAGGGCTAATCTCGTTAACACAGAGACAGGAGACAAGCCCTTAAGGTCGTATTATCATATCCATATGCATACATGAGGCCCTGTTTGAATAACAGAGATTCCACTAACTGATCCAAAACGGCGATAGATAAACACCAACCACCCCCAGGGCCAGGGTGGGTGACTCAGTCCCCCACGGAAGCACCCCCTCTAGGCTATTGAGACCATTTTCAAAATATCATGAATAAATAAAAAATTATTTCTCAATGTTTTGGAGATTATCTTCCCTTCTAATCTGAAACTTATTGGAGATGCCTGGGAAACAAGTAGCGGGTTGGGACAAAAAATCTAACGGGTTTAGTATAGATCACATGATTATCACTTATTAATATTAAGTACCTTAACGTTGCTCAGTATTTTTTTCTTTAGTCAAAAGAGATATATTAATATTATTTTTAATCTTTAACTTTTCCAATTTTATTTCAGAAAAATTCACTTGTATTTCAAAATTTTCAATTGAATTTCAGAAAATGTCAAAAGTACAGGGTGGGGCATAAAGATCTACCACATTTTGAAGAGGTATAAAAAAATGAAAAAACTGAATATATTTCTGAAAAGAACATACATTTTTTTAATATATTTTAAACATTATCAGACAAAAAAAGGGGTAGGGGGCTCAAAAATCAAAATTCTAACCCTTTTGACCAAACTCAACCAAATTTTGTATACATATTCTGTGAACCCCCAGAAGTTTAAACATGCAAAACTAACCACCCAGAGTGGGGGGAGGGTCAAAAAATGGAAATTCTAGCCCTTTTGACCAAACTCAGCCAAATTTTGTATACATATTCTGTAGACCCCAAAATGCTAGAATTTTCATTTTTGACCCTCCCCCAGTTTTGGGTGTTTAGTTTTTGCATTTCTAGCCTTCTGGGGCTCTACAGAATATGTATACAAAATTTGGTTGAGCTTGGTCAAAAGGGCTAGAATTTTCATTTTTGACCCCCCCCTCCCCTTTATTTCGTCTGATGTAATGTTTAAAACACATTTAAAAAACATTATTTTATTTTATTTTCAAAAATATATTCAGTTTTTTCTAGTTAAATTTTTTCATTTTTTTTATACCTATTCAAAATGTGGTAGATCTTTATGCCCACCCTGTATATAGAAACAACTACTTAAACAATTAACATTTTCTAAAATACAATTGAGGTTTTCTGAAATTGAATTGAGATTTCTGAAATAAGTATTTGATTTTCTAATAATCAATTGAGAATTCTGAAATACGATTAGAGTTTTCGGGAATTGAATTGAGATTTCTGAAATACATTTGTGATTTTCTAATAAATAATCAATTGAGAATTCTGAAATACAATTGGGGGTTTTTTTAATACACATGCAAAAGTTGTAGAATTCAGGTAAAAATGTCAATAAATATTTTCAGCCAGAATTAAATAAAATTGAAATAAATTTTAATTAATTTTTTTGTCAACGTTTTGGCCCGTTACGGCCCAAAGTTTTGACCTTAATTTGTAATAAAAATTGATATTAATAGACACTTAGATTCCTTCGTTGATCCTTTTAAACCCTGGCCAAGAGATTTTCAAGAGAATGAAAATCACATTCTAGTAAATTTTATTTTATTAGAAATTCGTGGTTTTCATTATCTATTGTAATAGGTGCGTGCAATAGTTCGTGCGGAGTTTCAATAGATGGAGTTATGAGCGTCGTAACGTGTTGTCATTAATGCCTACTCATACATATTATATATCCTTGGAAAGGTGACGTCTTCAGCTTTCATTAAAAAAAAATCATTTGTTTTCATACAAACTGCTTCGATAAATATTACTTTAAAAATGAATATCGATAAAATGCATTTACGGCATGTTATGCTTTACGAGTTTCGGAAGGGAATAAACGTTGCCGCAGCCGTGAAAAACATTCAAGATGTTTATCAGGATCAAGCACCAGCTAAACGAACTGTGGAAAAATGGTTTGCTAAATTTCGGCGCGGAGAATTTAACCTTGAAGACGATGAAGGTGATGCTCTCAGTTTGGTGGGATTGCAAGGGTATAATCTATTTTGAGCTTCTCCCTGCTGGCGAAACGATTGATTCGGACAAGTACTGTCGCCAATTAACCAATTTGAATCGAGAAATCAAATAGAAACGTCCGATTTTGTCAAATCGCAAGGGAGTCATCTTTCATAAGCCAGACCACACGTTTCGAAAAAGACGCTGTGCAAGCTGAAGAGCCTGAAATGGGATGTCCTAACGCATACACCGTATTCTCCTGATATTGCACCATCTGACTATCACTTGTTCCGGTCATTGCAAAATTATTTAAATGGAAAAAACTTTGACTCTTTGGAGGCCTTAAAAACGGCGTCTCTTCGTTCTTCGAATCTAAACCGCGCAATTTTTATGATCGAGGCATCCGTCTGCTGCCAGAACGTTGGAAAAAGATTATAGAAAACGATGGAGAATATATCAATGATTGAATAAAGATTTTTGTTTGCCTAATCGCTGTGTGATTTTTACTCACAAACTCCGAACGAACTTTCGCACGCACCCAATAGATAATAAGCTGAAAAGCGCACTAGCTAGTAAAAATAAACTGCTCCTCTAAGCAGCTTGAACTTTCTAGCTCAAACCGTTCAACTGAAAAAAAATTGGCAAATTGTTAATATTTGGCAACAGCTTATGAAGTCTTGAACAGTTTTAACCCTTTCTTCTAATTATATATCTATTATATCTAAATATAGCTTCTCAATTTAGGAGATGATATTCCCATTTGATTTGAATCTTATTGGAGATAGATGTCTAGGAAACAAGAAGCTGGATCCACGGCAGCGGATGGGAAAAACAAAGGCTGAATGGGTAATCGACTAGAAGAGAAACTGGCAAGTTTGCTCAATCAAGTCTCGCTCTAGTTTCAAGCCAAATTCATATTAATACATTGATAATTAATATTCGTAATTTGGGTAGAGATTAATTAACCATCTCCTTCCGAGAAGTTTCTATTATCGTCAAGTATTATGCGGACATAATTAATGTGGAAATCAAGAAATTTAATAGATTTATGAGCAAATAGGAAATTAGCGATTTAAGAGTTTGCATTGAAAATGAGACAGTGCCATATTTTCATTTTATTTTGAGATAATTATATCCTACCATGTTCAAAAGAAATAGTTTCCGTGTTTCTCAACAAAAATAATCTTTCTTTAGTTGATCTGATAGATTCAAATATTGGAGTAATCTAGACACACGGCAGTGTGTCAGCCAAGTTCGGAAAAACGGGCGACGCACCGGCAATGTATATATTTAGACGAACCATTTAAGTTACTTTCGACCCCCATAACTCAAAAACTATTAGACTACGCACTTGAAATTTTGCATCCCCAATAAGACCCACCAGAACACCTAGAATTCCAAATTTCATGAATGAATCTATTATAGTTCTTGAGTTATTAAGCTCTGAAATGTCATTTTTAACACTGACTGACTCACTCACTGACATATCAAAAGCCTAAAGTACTTCCTCTAATCCTAGAATGCTGAAATTTGGCATACTGGTAGAGTTTGAGCTACAATTAAAGGAAAAATCGAAAAAGCGAAACTTTCCCTTTTCCAGGACCTAAAATGAAGGGGTGAAATTGATTATAGGTTTAATTAACATATAGTAAAAATACAATCAAGCTAGAGTTCTGAAATTTGGCATACTGATGGTAAAGCTTGGAACATTAATAAAGGAGGAAATGAAAAAAACGAAACTTTCCCTTCTTCGGGGCCCGAAATGAAGGGGTGAAATTTATGAAAAACCGACCTATTTTATGAGAAATATTTAATTATTATTAATATAAATGTTTAAATGTAATTATTTAGATAAATTAAAGGATACAAACTTTTCAAAAATTAATGATATCTGACCAAAAACATAAATGGGAAAAAGAGGCAAAGTTCGGTACAAACGGCTTTGCCGACAAGAGTTTGGATCTAAACGGGTAAGTACCAAGTTCCATATCAGTTGCTTAAAACATAGCTATAGGGATGAACAACGTTCTTCAGTTGATTTAAAACAAAATTTATAACTTCTTTTATCCATCTAAATTGTTTGTAGTATAAAATAAGAACAACTAGATAAATTTTCAGCTTGTATTAAATATCACCACGTTAAACGTAATTTATTGACTATTATAACTTGCCAAGCTATACATTTAATATCAAAGAAAGTAACAAATTTTCCTTTAAATCAATTGAAGAACGTTGTTTATCCCTATAGCTATGATTTAAGCAGCTTATGGAACTTGGTACCCGTTTAGATCTCAACTCTTGAGCCGTTTGTACCGAACTTGGCCCGGGGGGTAACCATTTGCACATTTATGTTTTTGGTCAGATATTTTATTTCCAGGACCCTAGCGAATTTTCGGCACTTGCTGAGAACTTGTCAAAATCTTTTCTGCCATTCCCGCTAATATTCGGACCCTCTCGGCTAAAGGGATACGATCATAAGTGCCTTGAGTGTATCGCTGTTATTTTAAACGTTAGGTCCAGAGAAAGAAAATCACCCAACGGCCTTGAGGGTTCCATTTACTCAAGAATCTCCAATTTGTTTATTTATTTATTTTATTTTTTATTATTTGCACTTAGATAATGTCTGAAACGTCGTTTTATTTATTTCTCTGTCTGTATATTTGTTTGAGTGGACTTCTAATACATACGGTAACTAAAAACCAAAAAATGGTAGAAAGTTCATTTTGGTGCCGAATTATTATTATATTCTAAAACGACAAACTCAGTAAATTTTAAGCTTTCTAGCTATAAAACACCCGGTTAAAAATGCATTAAAAACAAAAAAATCATATTGATATAATGAGGACCTCTTTAACAGTTGAGTGGTTGAGCTCTCAAATTATTTGAATTAAATTGCCAAGTTTCAAACCCAACAGCTGACGAAAATATTCCTTTATTAACAAGCTAGAGCTTTGATGTCAAATTTCAGCTCTCTAACTTATACCATTTAGAGACGAAAATTGAATATTACTCATCAAAATTTGCAGAACGATAGATACCGAGTCTTTATTTTCCTTCAATATTAATTCATTTGTTTTTATTTCAAAGAAATCATAAAAAAATCATATAATTTTTTTAAATTAATTGACCATCTCCTGGATATTAATCTAAACCTCACATGCTTCCGACCTTGACCGTCAGTATTATTTTTAATTACAAATAAAAAAATGATCGATTACTAGTTGGCTTTGAAATTCTTTTTTCCCTACTTCTTTAATTTTTCATATGATATTTGTCAAAACATCCTCTTTAATAATTCAAAAGATATCCATTATTTTATATTTTGTTTGTTTGTTTGTTTTTAATTTAGTTTTATGTCGTTGCATTTACGATGTACTTCATCTTGAACTAACAGTGTTGTTTCTTGGATCCATCATAGTATAGAATAAATAATTTGGAACGGGTTTATGCTAAAAATGGAATATCTACCATAAACTTGCCATTTGCAAAATTAGCGCAACCAAGTTAATGAATATAAAGAACCCATACTTGAACAGGGGTTCACGGGGTGATGTAGAACTGAGGATCGTCCTCCTAAGACCACGTTCTAACCAAATATACAGATAATTATATATAAAATAACAAAATTTGCTCTAACCCCCTTGAATGACACTTTTTAATGAGTGAGATATCCTCATCAGAACGCACAACGTTTCGACACCTAATTCTGGAGTCGTTTTCAAGAGTATAAACGAAATCATTTTACAAAGTTTTTATAAATTGACCAAAGCTTTGATAGTTGTAAAACTTTATTGAAACTTTTATGCATATTAAATACTATATATTTATTAAAACACTAACAAATATACACAACATAAATACATGACGTTTCGAGCATTTTATCTAAAAGGTCAACAATTTTTCACTCCAAAATAATGTGTATCACGAAAAAAAAGTTTAAACTAGGTATAGTTTCTTATAAATGTTAATTCAAATAGCGAAACATCAAATCTACAATCTAAAATTAATTAGTAAATTTTAGTTGAAACTAATATTTTTTTCTCAAATTTAAAATACAAGATGCAATTGTACATAATATATTTGATTAAAATTGTGCAAAATTATTATGGCTGGCTACAAGAATGAATGGAAAGAATTTTCTAGTTGTCATTTTCAACTGAAAGGGATTTAAGTAGTTTTTTCTTTGTAAAAATGAGTTCTTCATTGCCTGCTTTTTATTTTGGTTATTAAAAATTTAATGTTGATTCTTATATATGCCGGTTCTTGAAGAAACTTTTTTGAACCATAGGTATTTATAGATGCAAACTAAAAATTTAGGTAGTTAAATTTTGACTTCGAATTCTATAATTATTTAAAGACGTTATTAATTTCAAATGTTTGTATTCTAAATCAATCACACCAAAATTAAACATTTTCTTCTCAGAATTCAGTCCCGTGTATGGGGGTCAATCGGGGGACGATTGCGAAATTATTTTTATGTGGGTCCCAGGACATTCAGGAATTGAAGGCAATGATGCAACTGACTTCTTGCCAAAATGGAGCTAATAAGGCGGCTGTTGATTTTCTCAAATATTTTAGAAGACTCGAAAAGCTTTTTAAAAATCAATTAAAGAATTCCAGGTATGATGAGTGGGCGAGGGAGAATGTAATCCTTAAGAGAGCTCAAACCTAACATTTGTCTACTAAGTACATATGATATGCCTAGAAGAATGCAAACCAAATTAATACGACTACGAATAGGGCACTGCTTTTTCTCACATGGGTTCTTGATTTTTAGAGAAAATACCCCATGGTGTAGTATATGCAACTCTAGAATCACAGTGGGCCATGTATTAATTGAGTGTCCTTTATATAGTTCTGCAAGATTAAATTTTAATATTGGAAATATATCTCATCCTAAATCTTTTAGGAAATCAAGAAAATTTTGAAAGTTTGTTCGGGTTTTTAGATCTAGGGCTTTTAAATTTAATTTAATTTTTTTTTAAATAGATTGAGACAGATGATTAAATGAATAAGATAGGTTTTCTGAGGCGCTAATAGCTCTGGCAGTCGATGCGCCCTTAAAAAAAAAAAAAAAACATTTTCTTTAAATATAAAAGTTAATTTTGTTGATATCAGTAGAATTTGATTTTTCATAATTTGAAAATTTTCAAAATTCGAAACCTTTTAAAGTATTTAAGTTTACCATTTACCAATATAATTAAAATTAGAATTACTTTTTATGATGAAGATTCAAATCTTTGAGTACACTTTTTACACTTAGATATGTAGCTGTTAAAGCTTGTATTTTTGTGATTAAATTTATTAAGAGTGGAAATTTTATTTAAATCACAAAAAATTAATTATAATCATTTATTGAACACGAACAAATAATACAATACTACGACGTTTCGATCGGCTTATTCTGCAATCTTTCTCAAGTATGAGCATTGAGCACCCACTCCGATTTTAGGCTAAGTGTGATTTAAATAAAATTTCTACTAAAAGAAAAGTACAGATATTTTTTTTGACAATTATTATTTAGTATGAGTTATTCACTAGGTCATTTTTGTTTCACGTGTAAGAAATAAAAGAAAGAGTTTTCTCAATATATATATTATATTTTGGTCTGTCAACACATAGTCAGGAGATACAGAAAATAACTAACTTAACTTTAGTATATTTATATCTGTACAGAAGACACACATATATTTATAAGTGAAAGAAATTTTTAACAGATCATACCTACTGTTAAAAACTTTAACACGTTTATCAGATTGTTTCCTGCCTCGAAGGACAGTTCTGGATTGCTTTTGGCACTTGGGTGCGATTTCCATTTCTGATATGTAGGTAATAAAAATTAACCAAAACAACACAGATTTGACCTCGTGATTATCCAAAAATTTTCTTTAAGAGTCTAGTTCATAAAAACATAAGCTAAATGTGTTACACCTTTTTTTTGTGCGTCATTTAAAAGGATTATATTTTAACAAATATTTATATGAAGAACCTGCGATAAGATTCAACCCTCGGGTCCCAGCTCATGCCTATATAATATTCTAGCAAATTAATAATTGCTAATCGAATAACCAGCGAGAGAGTGAGAGGATTGATAAATTAATCTCCGCTGACCGGTTGTAACGTAGTCCCGTCTCACGGGTCATGACCGTGACCATGACCGACAGACAGACCGACAACCACTGTCACTGGCAGAGTATCAGCAAAAAAAACACTGACCAGACGTTTATTCCGCTGTCATATATATATATATATATATATATATATATATATATATATATATATATATATATATATATATATATATATATATCTAAATGGAAACAACTTTTAATTGGATTTTTAAAATGAGAATAGTTAACGATTTAAAAATGAAAATGAATATTTTAGAAACTATATGAAATACAAAATAGGAAAAATTTTCGTATTCATAATTTTGCATCCAAATATTCAAAACATAATCGAAAAGTAAATAAATCAAAAATAGAAAGAAAAAAATGAAAACTTTTTCAATACTTGTTATGTTTTCTGTGAATTTCTTAAACTAGGGTATTATTTTCTCCTTCAACGTCTTAAGCTAGAAAGCTGAAACTTAGCAGATATGTAAAACTCATCAATTTTTTTCTCTATATTTCATCAGATAATCCGAAATTGAATTCTTTCTTTCTTTTGGGAATAGAAGGATTTCAGAGTATTTTACAATAAACTTTACATAGCATTCGATTTTGAGTTACGATGAGTATCGAAAACAGAAAGGAACATATTAAAATTAATTTTATGAATGTTTCAGACATTCCTAAGCATCCAAAAACATATGGTACTCGATTTTCACTTACACCGTTTCCTTCTTTGAAATCACTTCCAATTTTCCCTTCAAATTGGCTTAAGAGAAACTAAAAACACCTTAAGTAAAGGAGTCCCAAATGGATAAATTTAAATCAAAACTTTGCTGCCTTCCTTCTAATTGTTACAAAAAATTAAATCTAAGACTTGATTGCCTTAGTTTTTAAGGAATTTGGTGTTGGTACTTGGTGAAACATTTTTTATCCAATAATTTGATTGCCTTAATTTGTTTCAGTGTTGACATATATATAGGTACCATATATGTGTTTTGAATATTTTTGCAACACGGCTAATCAGCTCTCCTCCCTTAATTCTAATCAGAATTAATTTTAAACTTGATGAAGAACATGTAATTTTTTGAAAAATAGTGAATTTTTGGCAAATAAGGCTTTAGGGAGATTACTGATTTTATTTCGTCAGAAAAAACGCGAAGTATCTCTAAAATTATATTTTAAAAAAACTAAAAAGCACGCTTCTAAAAAGCACAAAATAATGTAATACTTAATCAAAAGTGCGTGGGGCGCAGAAACATGTACTTTTAATTAACTTCGACAAAGTGCTCCACGCTTTTTGATTAAGTATTACATTATTTTGTACTTTTAAACATGTTCTTATTTTTTTAAAATATAATTTATTATTTTACTTTTTAGTCTTAATTATTTTTATGAGAAAAGTTTGCGGAATTTAACAGAATGAAATGTATTTATTTTAATTATTTTTATTTTTTTTTAATGCAATCGAATGCAAGAAGGTAATGATACCAGTAAAGATGCAGCCCCTATGGATCTCGGAAGATCCCTTGCATTACCGAAGAGAAGGGAAAGTTGATTAAGTGAGGAGGGTGTAGACGTAGGTGTTTATGCACTTATATAATTTCATTTAAATTGAATAGGTAAACAATTATTTTTATAGAGAAATGTTGCAGAATTTAACAGAACAAAAGTCACATCTGATACATAGATAAATATATAGGTACATCATACATACATACATGTCAAGCTAATATAACAGCATGTAAAAGAGAAAGAGTTGAGAGAAGAGATTCGACAATGGGCCAGGAATTTTGCCTATTAGTTGGGGTCTGAATTGATTCCAGAGTGGAAATGGGCTGCTGAAGAAAGAGAAAAAACCTTCGAAACGTCAGTTTTTAAAAGTGGGGAAAATTACATTCAACTATTAAATTTTGTCTTAAATTGAAAGTTTTTGTGCCGAGGGTAGCAGAATTTTTATATATTGAAGAAGACAATAAAACAATAACGATCGTTAAAATAAATAAAATTTATAATTCCAACGGAGACACCTCTTTTATTGTCTCCTTCAATATTAAATTATGATTTTATATTTATTTTGTACAATTAATACCATTTGCTATAAGTACATACTTCTCTTGATTTCGCTAACTAGTTAAATTGATTTATCAGTTTTGTTGGAATTTGCCGTTATGGTATACTATTTAACATATATATGGGACATTAAATTATATTTTTATGCAATCGTATTCTAGATATGGATATCTCTCGTTTTCGCTATTCGGGGACAGGTGGGAATCTCTTGGCTCGAAGCTCAAGTTCGATCTAGATGGCGACGCGTGTTTCACTCATCATACCTGTAAGTAAATTGAATACACCGAGCACGAATTTATACTATATTCGCAAAGCTTCCGACGCAAACTGCGATTTACAAGCAAGATTATGCTACCAGTAATATTCCAGTTCATCCGATTGGATGTCCCACTTTAGTGGAATCAAATTGCTGGAATAATAAGTAGCACATTAATTCACTAAACAGTTCGATCACCTACTAATAGCAGACCGTCTTCTAGTACTAAAAGTTTTAGATTTTGAATTTGTCACTAAAATAATTTCATTCGGCATTTATTTAGCGAAGATTTTACAGATCTATAAAGATGGATGAATGACTGTCTGAGTCTGAAATTGCATACCAAACTGAAAGTCAAAGAATATATATTATTAATGAATACAGTAGAACCTCGCTATTCGTTCTAGCAGGCAGTACAGATGACATGATTGTACCATTGGCGAATCATTTTTTAGCATAAGATATAATGTACAATTGCATTAATCGGTCTCAAACTCCTTATTTAAACTAATGAGTTGGACACGTAGAAGTAATAAATCGTATAATTGTATAATTCTTCAATACGATTTTTATTATTTAAACTCTACTTACATATTACATTCCTCAATTATTCTATATTAAGAACGTTAAATGATTTTTCCCTTGATTCTTTTTCTGTCTTTTGGTCCTTACATATTAAAAGATATCCAATGTTGATTGTTTTTACCTTTTTTAGAATCCTCCTTAAATGCTCAATCACATTGTCGTTAAATAAGTTAACGCTTCTATCCGTCACAGCTGTGTTTGGATGCCATTTTGGACACGTGTGTTCTGCTCATATTTCCCGAATGGTGACACAATTTACATCGCCCTTAGTTGAAATGTTTTCCTCTTCCTCTGAGGACGACATCTTCAATCACTCCCTACTTGCTCTCGTAGTTCTTGAAGTTCTTTCAGTTGTCAACTCATTTCGAAGATCTTCAATCAACTCCTCCACATCATCATTGTCTACATCCAAACCCATGGATTTTCCAGGGGACACAATTTCATTCACTATAACAGCATCCGTGGACAGTGTCTTCAAGTCTTTCAGGCCACACAGTTGCCCACAGATTTTCCAGGAGACTTTCAGTGTCCTCAAAGAAACTTCATCCCAAGCTTCAGTCTATTATTCTCAAGCAATGGAGGATATTAAAATAGTTCTTTCCAAAGTGCCTCTGAGTGGTATTCTTTGTGTCAGAGGTTACTTCGAAACATCTTTGAAACAGAGCTTTTGTATAAAGTTTTTTGAAGTTTGAAGTATACCTGCTGATCCATGGAGCTGGATAAGTGGAGTGGGCTAGGGGCAAAAATCTCACTTGAATGAAACTGTATTCACCAGTCAGATCTTCCTCCAAACCTGGAGGGTGAGCAGGAGCGTTGTCCAGTACCGGTTGCAAAGTTGCGCTCAGTGGCGCATTCGTGCACGCAGTCTGAATCGCGAAAAGCGTACGAATGGCGATTTAAATTTTACTTGAAAAAGTTGTACGAATAATGAGTTAGTATGAGAAGGAATGCGGACGAATAGCGAGGGGTTCCATGTATTTCCAAAAAAGAAACTTTTAGTGAATAAATGTAAATAACTTAGAAAATAAATTTGTATTCCATACTGTGATAAATAAATGCCCGTAAAGTGTGAAGGAATATAAACTACCCTCACTTAAGTTTTGGAAGTATTTGAAATATTTAAATTCGATAAACATTTTATTTCGAATGATAAAAAAATTATGACTAAGATTAAATTCACTGTACTACTCTATATATATAAATAATTCCTCTGTTAATTTCTTTAGGTTCTATTATTATAAATTAACTCCACCCCACCATAGTGCAACACCTATCCCTTAACTAATATAATCTCGCTTGTCCAATAGATAATAATTTAGATTTATCACCGTAACCTTAGCTTGTGGTTTTACTGTATTCAGCTAGCTATAAAATTTTCCTCCTCGATATAAATCTCATATCGAGACAAATAAAAAAGAAATGACAAATCGTTTCCTCGGTCATTCGAGTATATATATTGAGAGAAAGGAGACAAACAGACGAGAAGGGTGAAATAAATAGACTTTGGTTGGCATGAGGGCAGGTGATGAGGACAAGTGCCGAAAAGAGTATACAGTGTGCCCTAAAGATAAAATAATGGGCACGAGTTAAATGGAATGAAAAATGGGAAGAGGTTTTAGATGGATAGATGGATGCGCACGCACCTCTCCTCCGGGGCAGGAAAGTTACTTAGGTGCAGTTTTAAATTGTGATTTTGTTAAATGAACAAGACACCGTGGACATTCATAACCTTAAATTCAGTTAGGTATTTAATTATTTGGAAGTAAAGTAAAGAAAATTTTAGAAACTTTTAAAATTTAAAATATAAAATACTAGGTAGGTTTCACAAAAATAAAAATATCGGATGCTTGTTTAGCTAAAAAGCCAAAAATTTCGATATTCCCCCCCTTCGCTCCTCATACAGTCAATTTTTACAGTTGATTTTTACATGAATAGTTTCTCAAAGCAATAAAGAACAACTTGCACAAAAATTTGATCAAGTTCGGAGAGATCAAATTTTGGATAGTTGGGGGGGGGATCGGATTATCTTGAAATTATTTTTTAGATATTTCAAATAAATAATCCACAGTTTTCTAAAGAGCAAAATGTACTAAAAAGCTAAAAATTTATACAATATGCCCTCCCCCTTCCCCCATACAGTCAATTTTGATAGTTGATTTTTACAGGAATAGTTTCTTAAAGTAATAAAGAATAACTCCTACAAAATTTGATCAAGATATGAGAGAGCTTTAATTTTTGCCCCCACTCACATTTTGGATAGTTGGAGTCGAATTTCAAAAATCCTGAAATTAGTTTTTAGATATTTTAATTTAGTATTTTTATAAGTAAAATGCAAGTAGATATTTTATCGTCCTCAAGAGATATCGCATAATCAGTAAAACATGATTCTACCCCTTTTGACTTCTTTAGGGGCAGAATTTCAAAAATCACTTTCTTAGTGAGCCCCTATGTCATAGATGTAATATCCTCTCCAAATTTCATGTTTCTATGTCCAGTAGTTCTGGCTGTTTTGATGATGAGTGAGTGAGTGTATTGGCGAAAGAATTTAAACATATAGATGTTTCACCAAGGAACCACACCATTCTCCCCTAATAAAAATTTTAGAAATCGATTATCAACACAGGTTGCAACCAGAGGCTGTGTATTTATATAATTATCAAAATCTGTCATTGTATTTCTTTATGGAAGTGTTCGAATTCATTTATGTAACCAGGCTTGCAACGTTATATTACAACGAAAACGAATTCACCTACATCCAATTGGGGATTTGATCCAATAAGAAATTACAGATCAAATATTTCTAAATAAAAAGACGAATGGTGATGGTCCAACATTCGAAACTATAGTCTCTCAACAAATAAATTATATAAATCCATATTTATATTCATTATACATAAGCATCAGTGAGGGTTGGTAACTTTTCAACCAGAGAATGCTGTCCAAAAAAGTACCCTTTATTTTTTGAAATTTTATTTTAATCTCCGATTTTTTTTTAATTTCATTCAATACGGCATCATTTTCGTTATTTTTATAAAGTTAACAATATATATTTTAAAAATATATGTTGGGGCCTTCTCCCTAAACGGATACTATTTTATGTTAGTGAGGGTAGAAGTTAGAAATTAAATTTTATTACTTAAACTCAATAGTCCCTGAGATGGAAATCAGCCATCTTTTCAAAATGTATCAGCCTGTCCCATAAGAAAATCTTAAATTTCTACTAATTCTAATGCTATAAACAAGCTATGACTTGTCTATACCACTCTTAGTTATTTCCGATCTTATATTTTGAGAATTTTTAGAAATTGATTACTCTAAAGATTCCCGAATCATCTTTATATATTCTATTTTTGTATTATTTCTATTTAAATAGTTCCTCAGCGAGAACAATTTTTCTTTGACCAAAACTTGTCTGGACTTGTCTTTGTTGACATGCTTGAACTAGAAGATACACCAGGCAGGGAATTCAAACCTTCTATACGCACCCTTTTCGAAAAATCATTTATTTTAATTGACTCTTGAAACTATGCAACAATTTTATTTTATTTCGAGAACCAATATATTTTTCGAAACAAAAATGTTTTTTATAGAAATATTTCAAATAACGGATAATAATTTGAAATTTTAAAGATCCTGCAAATTTTGAACTCGTCCTTATAATATATTTATGAAAATACTGTAAATGTTTGAAATTTTAGGGATGGGTCGTATCCACAGCATCTATGGACTGCACACCACTGTTATGCATATGTTTTTTCTTGCATCAAGCAGAGGACAACTCATTGATAAAAAATAATTTTTTTGAATAGTGAAAAAATCTAATTTTTTAAAATATTATCACTTGAAGGGTAGCCACAAAATAAAATTAATTAATATATAGAGAATTTCCAGTGCTATTTCAAAAATCTTATGTTTGATTGTACAGTCCTAAGAGCTGCGATCACCTCGGCAATCAAACCTAAGTACCAAAATTGCTAATTGGGCAATTGACTATTTTTTGAGAGAAACCTTTTTTGAAATTATGGTATAAAAGACGAGTTCAGAATTTAAGATCAAAATTCTATACAACTTTGTAGTAAAATTTTGTTGAAAAGTGGATAAAGTATGTGTGTGTAAAGCCAATTTAATTTTAAATTAACTATTTCTAATATGCATATATTAACATGATTCAGTTCCAGAGCCTACAAAAAATAATGATTAATTACAATGATAATTTTATTGACCTCGAGCCAGCATAGCTCTTAATCAGCAGCCGGAGTATTTCCAAAAAGATATAATTATTTTTATCCAAGAAATTCAAAAACGAGAATCAAAGATCTTATATAATATGTTTTATTAATATTAAAATAAATAACGTATTTCTTCTCTCTAAATAACATTATATTAAAATTCATAAAAATACCTTCGGAATTTATATTTTATTTTTCTAAAAAAATCAAGGATTGAGACTACAGGAGGGACCCTTTGCATTCATTCCCGAATTTTTCGAGGCTGAAAAAGTTAAATTTTTTCTCTTAATATCAAAATAAATAGCGTATTTGTTCTCTCTAAATTACCTTATATTAGAATTCAAAAAAATACCTTGAAAATTTATCTTTTATTTTTCTAAAAAAATCAAGAATTGAGACTACAGGGGGACCCTTTGCTTTCATTCACTAATTTTTCGAGGTTGAAAGAGTTGAATTTTTTCTCTTAATATCAAAATAGCGTATTTGTTCTCTCTAAATAACCTTATATTAGAATTCAAAAAATTAGCTTGGAAAGTTATATTTTGTAAACAATTAAATATTCCAGCGCCTCGAGCCCCGGCTGATCCTTTTGTCTGTAATAAAAAATAAACTTTTCTTCGTTCCCTAAATTTAAATTTTATATTTTGTTTTTTAAAAAAAAGCAAGGGTTAAAAAGCTAAGACCACAGCGGGACCTTTGCATTCATTCACGAATTTTTTGAGGGTGATAAAGTTGATTTTTTTCCCTCAATATTAAAATAAATAGCATATTTGTTCTCTCTAAATAACCTTATATTAGAATTCATAAAAATATTTTGTGAATTTATATATTTTTTTTTTTTTTAATTCAAAGATTGATACCACAGTGGGGACCCTTTGCATTTATTGCCGAATTTAACGACGGCGAGAAATTTCACTTTTACTTTACCATACAGGGTATGGTCAAGTATTGTAATCGTGCACGTAAAAAGTGTTATTTTTTCCTTCATTTTTTTCAAAATATCTCAAAAATGGCTGAAACTATTTTGATTAAAAAAATTGAGCGAAACCATGGCATTTCGCTCTACAAAAAAGCTCTAATAAGTGAACATCGAAAAAATTATATTTTTCGAGATAATAATTGTTTTGTCAAAATGTCTGTTAGTTAGTCTGTCTGGTTGTCCGTTAGTCTGTACATTACCAAATTTTTGTGGACGAGCTAGCTCAAAAACTAGTTTGAATATCGAAACGAAATTTCACACGTTGTTTTGGTCCATTGAGATTAAGAACTGATTAGATTTTGGTGCATATCGATCAAAAATTAAGGGGGAGGTGGAGGGGGGTCAAAAATTAAAAATCTAGGCAATTTGAGCAAACTAAACCAAATTTTGTATACATAATCAGTGGACCTCCAGAAGTCTAAAAATCGAAAACTAACCTGCCCAAAAAAAGGGGAGGGGGGGCAAAAAATGAAAATTTAGACTCTTGTACCAAACTCAACCAAATTTTGTATACATAATCACTGGGCCCCCAGGAGTCTAAAAATGGAAAAATTACCCCCTCCCCTATATGATTATAAATAATTTTTATTAAATATTAAATATAAGTGAGGGGCCAGGTTGTATGGTAAAGTCAAGTGGATGGCCACATCAGAACACGTCAGCTTATTTTCTCTTAATATCACATGGCTTAGTCCTTCACGAGTCGAATCGAACAGGGCAGTTGGCTTTACCCTAGAGATGTTATCCTTCTGACATATAGATATGTAAGCGTAAAATAAAAGTTATAGAAAACTCACTTATAAAATTCTACTAGCGACTGAATGGATTTTTCATTGAAAGAACGTATGGTATTGAATTTTATTATTGAAATCAAATCACTTTTTTAATTTAATTAGAGGCTTTATTTTCTCAAAATTGTTACAAATAAATTTGAAGCCAACAAGAAAAAATTTAATTTGCTATGTTTTATTATATGTATTTTAGCCAATTGGAAAACAATTAGTACCTACTTTGATTCGACTACTGAGGGCGCACTATCTTCTGACATTATTAAAACATATATAAATAAACTCTTTTGCCTATCGGCTTTACTTTTCTTAGTAGCAATTTGCAGAGTATTTAGCCTCTAGTGACGTTAGATTAAATAAAAAAAAGTAGTAGTTATTAATATATTATAGATGAAAAAATTTAAAATCACTTTAAATCATTGTAAAGTCAAAACAAATACAAATATTAAAGAAACAAGTAATTTCTCAAGTGTTTTGGTAGATTAAGGATGCGGAACCTTCGGGATGAAAGTCCGACTCGCACTTGGCCGTTTTTAGGTAGATTTCGAAGAAACTATTGCGCTCACTCTCATGGGGCGACTTCCTAAAATTTCACTAGAGTTTTTCCAATCATGGCCCCTAGACCCCAAAACCACTCTCCATTCAAAAGTATAAATATATATGTGGGTATGTATTACAATTTTGTGGGTGCGCTGCAGGCCGCAACGTTCAACCGATTGCAATCAAATTTGGCACAAAATTTAGTCTTGATATAAACAAGAACTGATTCGCTTTGGTGGGGTGAAAATGGTGGGGGATGGGTTGAAATCTTAAAAAATGAATAATACAAGTTTTGTTTCAAATGGATATTATTCCAATAATTAACCTCTACAACGTGTGTCTGAAAGGTTTTTGATAGGAGCAGTATAAAGGGGGATAGAGTCCCTTCGAAATCTACCTCTTCCTACGACCTGCCGCAGGGATTTTTGAAATATTTTTTCGTTTTCATCTTCCCACACAGATTTCAAATATTGGATTCTCTTGTGATACACCCTTGAGATAAATTTATATTTCTAGCTATATAATGAAGCTATCATAAATATATTTTGATTTGCTGTTGTGTCATTGGATGACTGTTCAAAACTAATCCGTCTGCATGTCGAAGTCGAGGAGATTTGTCCAATCAGACATCAAACGATCTTCGAGTGACTGATTGGACGGATGGCTCTTCTTAATCTCCTGCTCCTGCTTCTTTCTGTCCTTTTTGACATCCCACCAAATATAATTTATGAAATAGAAAAAGTGAATTGTATTCAGAACAGGAGAAGTTTTTAATTAGATGATTAATGTCCGTGAACTTTTGTCTGTCATAAGAGACGTGGAGCTTATTGATATCACCAATAAATGATCTTGAATGGATTGGCAAAGGGAAATGCAGTTAGAGCTGGCATGTGGGCGTATGCAAGCCCGATTCGAGGGTATGTCGTGCCCCGAGGGGTGATCCGCGATTAGAAGTAGGTGTACACCTCTTTGGAAGTATTTTGGAAGTACGTGGAAATATTTGGCAAGCACTTGGAAACTACTTGGAACTACTTGGGAATATTTGGAAGTAGTTGGGAATATTTGGAAGTACTTGGGAATATTTGGAAGTACTTGGAAATATTTGGAAGTACTTGGAAATATTTGGAAGTACAAGTGGAAGTAGGTGTACAGCATATTAGGTCGCGGTTCACCCCTCGTCGTGCCCTTAGCCTAGCTTATTTTTCGGAACACTATTAAGTCTTACAATTCAGTTTAAAACTTAAAACAGGAACCCTATTAGAGTCGATACAATGCCCGTTTTTCAGAACATAGTAAATCATAAATTAAATAAAATCCTAACTTGGAATTTAAAACTTGTATGTATTCATTTTCCTCGAAACGAAAAAATTGTTTTTAAAATTTTAATCGAATGATTAATTTTTTGAAGTAGTTTCGAATTATGTGGGGTCAAATATAAAAAAATATATTTTATTATTATAAGGTATGATGAGGTATCTGTGTAAAAATCCCCTAAAGTAGAATAAGGATTAATTTAAAAAAAAAATTTGATTTAAAATGAATTTGTGTGAGTGCCCAAAAAAGTCATTTTGTGAATTTGGAAACGGCTAACATAAAATTATGGACAAACTCCACAAATTCACTCATTTTCCGTTCTTATTCAACAATCACTAAGAACGAATTCGATATCCTAAATATTTTGTAAGTACGGAACCCCTTTTAAAAATATAAATAATAAATATAAAAATATGTATCTTGGAGGCGCCGGGTATCGATCCCGATACCTCTCGCATGCTAAGCGAGCGCTCTACCATCTGAGCTACGCCCCCTGTTTATATATAGATATATAAAGTATTTGTGCATTGTCAAAGAATCACAGATATATATACTTGGCCTACATCTATTCTCGAAGCAAAAGGAAGCTAGCCTCTTGATCGTTTTTGTTGCCGGACTACTTTCTCTTTCCCTAAGAACATTTTTCAAATTACTCGGCACGCCCTGGAGGGAAATCCATCTTCCATAAGGCCCGAGTATGGAATTCACCCCTTAAAAATTATTTTTCCCATTGTGATTTGAAATGTCTGAATCGTGAAGAAAAATATTTTTCAACCATGATTTACATTTCTTCCTCTGGGCTAGATTACGATACCCACGAACTTAAGAACGGAAATTCTTAGAATAAACAATCTGTGGTACCATTCTTGTATTTTAAAGAGAAGCTGATTTTGAAATATTTAGTTTTACAGCTTCGGTTTCAAAGTGCGAAAAAAACATAATTTTTTGAATGATTTTTTGTTATACCTACTAACTTGAAGACGTTGTTTTAATGGGGTCATGGATGGTTTTTTTTTAATTCTCTTAAATTTATCACTTTATTTATTTTGAACTCTCTAAATAGGTTATTAGAAATAATTTATATATCAAAAATTGATGCAAGAAATGTTTTAGTCAAAGAGCTGGTGACACATTTTTGAGTACGGATTTGAGCCAACTAGAAATAATGTGAGAGTAAGAATGTAGTACCGTCTATGATAGTTGTACGAAGATGACATGGCACACCATCCGGCTGGTCTAAGCAGGTGGACCAGGTACTGCGCATGGTAGTGAGGTGCGGTTAAAAATACATATCGTGTTAAAATATCTTTTGACCCATAATGAAATTATAAAAATTATAATTAATGGCGTCATGCTATTTTTTGCATGTTGTAAAGATACACTTTGGGTCGGGGTCTGGTTCCACGTCCCACCACTCAGATGGTTTGGATTGAGAATATGTTATGTTTATAATTGACTATAAAGTATAATTTTTATAATTTTCATTGTGGGTCAAAAACATGTTTTTTGCTACGCATGCATCCTTACCGCCACTCTCACCATGCAGCACTACTCCGGCTACCAGACCTGGGCTCCGGAAGCCGTGGCGCTTACCCATTCCTTGCACGGCTCCTCATGAGACGGTACTATTACGCATGGCTTCTGGTTGGGTCAAATCCGTACTCAAAATGTGTCACCAGCTCTTGGACTATTTACTTTAATATACAATGAACAGGGCCGGCGGCATAGCAGTTCCACCACCCGGGCAAAAAGGTTGGTGTGAGAAATCTCCCGAAAAGATTATCATCAAGTACGAATTGGAATATTTTTAAAAATTTATTTGTCATTAAATTGACGGTGTTGGAGGGTTCCAAATTGCCCATTTTTAGATGATTTTTGTATCAGTCCAATTTGAATCAAGAAACTACTTTTAAATTATAATAATTAGTTCATTTTCTCCTATATAAGATAAATAAGAACGAATTTGATATACCAAGTATTTTGCAAGATATATTCAATTTTACGTTTTCTGCCAGTCTCTCAAATATTAAATTAAAGGATCGAATATTTACAATATTTGCTATTTTATACGAATAAAGGCAGAGCGATAGCATAGTCGCTAATGGACGTCAGAATCATTTGTGTCTCATTTGAGTTAAAATTTCAAGTAATCTTCAGAAGACCTTCCTTTTTAACAGATTATACCTACACCTTTGTGAAACTATTATATATTTGAAAAGGCAGCAAAGAAATAATTCCAGTCGTTTCCCCCTGATAAAATATCTCAAACATCCTTAATTCAACCTACTCTCTTGCATCAAGCCTTATAAAATTTGTTGTTTTTACTTTATCCAATGAGTAAAGATATATTATACCTATACTTAAATTTGTATAGGTTATTCCTAATTCCTAAACAATATTTTAAAACATTTAGATTATTCCTAAAGAAAATTGTAGCCTTGAATGAACCAATCGCCTGAATATAGACAATCATTTCGTCACCTCTTCTTGATAGCTGCGTAAAATTTAGGCTCTACCGTAAAGTATTTGAGTTTCAGAGTTCATCGATACAAGTAAACAAAACATGCCTGCACTATTTATAAATTCATTATTATTACTATTTATTTTTTATAAGGAAATTCAATTTAAAAAATCATTTTTCAATATATTTTTCCTTATTAATTTTAAAATAACATGTAAATACAAAAGATGCCTAGAATTAAAATCTCTATTAATTAAATTTATTAATAGGTTCCTGTAGTATAAAAAATAGAAGACCTAAAAACTCAAAAATTACACAAACCTGGTTTCCTTTTAAGATATCACAATTCCCCCGGCTCTCGGTCTATTAAATGTTTATTTGCAGATCAATCTCTGACATTTCGATAAGATCTCATTAGCTATTTGTAAACTCTATCATCAACTTGTGAAGGAAGAAAAATAAAATCTTGCATAAATATAAGATTTTTACCTCATAATATATTTTGACTACATAATAAGCGAATATTCCTATATAAAATAAAATATAGAATATTTTTTAATATAAGTTTAAAAATATTCAAATAGAGATAGAAAATGTAATATACGTTTTGCAATGTTATATCCAGCCTTCGAATACTGATAACCCCCACCCTACCCCCTATTGGCTGATGGATATGGATCTCTACCCAACCCAAACCCTCTCTCGATTTGTACGTTATCGAATCCAAAACGACAATCTCTTTCAACAACTTTTTTTTTATTTTATTTTTTATCAAAGATAAATCCATTTAAAAATAAATAAATAAATAAAATAAAATGAACAAGTCGTTGAAGAAATAAATTGGAAAATGTTTAAGCCTTTGCATATAGTCACCCCATCCGTTGGTTCATAGTCATTCGCCCCTTTCTCGCCATTCAACCCTTGCGTAAATATTTCATTTTAATTCAATTACCAGTGATGGGAAAATTTATTTTATTTTATTTTATTATAATTACCATTAATTTTTTAAATTATTATACAATAAACTTAATGTATAATTAATTATTGTTAATAATTAGAATCATATATTACTTTTTTTATTAAACAAATAACTAATTATTATGTGTCGCTAAACTTTTTTAATTTTATCTATAAATTCTATATTTATTTATTGAATTAATTAGGAAATATGAGATTAAAATTCATATATGTTCATTAAAAAAACTTTGTGTGTCTGCATCCCGTATATTTTACTTACAACTTCCCTTCTTTGAAACTTTTCATTCTCAATTTTTCTATGAACCGTAAGAAATAATTAAATAAAGTTCATGCCCCAAAGAGAGGTTTTGATAAGACTAATTAAAAAAAAATTGTGACAGGCCTAATTGTTACTTTCTATTTTTAATTTCGATAAAAATATGATTTATACTTGTTTGAATACTTATAATACTTGAAACACATATGTGGTAGGTATTAAAAAAAAGATCAGTTCATAAAATTTTCAGCCATTCAATCATATAGCTTTACATTTTGTAATTACTCATTTAAGATTAGTGAGAATCAAGGGGATACTAGAAATGTTTCTAGGAAAGGGCCAAATTTTTGTAAGACTGCTGAACATTCCTCATAAAATATTGGAAGCCACTTTACCGTGCCGAGAGCTAGGAAAATATACAATGAATATAGTCATCTTGTTTCAACATTTTTTTATAAGATTCTTCCAAAACTTAAGTGACTTATTTATGTAAAATTTAATTTTATAAATTTTAGGGTTTATTTAGTCACATAAGTTAAATAAATAGAATAATTTAAGTTAATTAATACTATTTTTTTAATGCAATCAGAATGCAAGAAGGCTGCACCAGTAAAGATGTAGCCCCTATGGATCTCGAAAGACCCCTGCATTACCGAAGAGAAGGGAAAGTTGATTAAGTGAGAGGGTGTAGACGTAGGTGTCTATGCACCCTGGTTTTGAAGGTTTGAAGATCATAGGTGCTGGGAAAGATAGAGGCTGGGAGAGAGTTCCAGTTCCTTGAAGTCATGGGGATATATGTATTCGCGAATGAGGTGGTCCGGCACTTTTCCAATTTGACCGCGAAAGAGTGTTGGGAGTCGGCAGAAACGTGTGCTGCGTGCAAAGCATTATTTCATAGATTTACTAGACAATGGAAGACCATATTGAGCAGCACTGGAAAAACGAAACATTTTATACATAATAATTTTTCTAATATATATACAATTATACAAAAAAAAACCCTACAATTTCATATTTATAAATACAATTTCGTTCAAGATTTGAAATTTGTCACTCTGCACATATTTGATTAATTTAACATGGCTATTTCAATAAATTTCAAAAAAAATAATAGGTAATTTATAAACACTTGCCTCTGGTCTTAGAATATGTATATAATATATTTGAACTGATGATACATTAAAGATTTATAGTAAATAGAAAATCTTTAATTTTTCATCAGTTCAAATCATATTCTAAAATCAAAGACAAGTGTTTATAATTTTTTTTTTAATTTATTTAAATATCCATGTTAAATTAAAAAGTGAGATTATTATATGTACAGAGTGACAAATTCAAAATCTTGAAGGAATGTATGGATAAATATGAAATTGTAAGGTTTTTATTTTGTTTAATTGTAGATATATTATAGAAAAATTCTTACAAAATGTTTCGTTTTTCTAGTACTACTGAAGATGGTCTACCAGTGATGACCGAAACTGTCTAGAAAATCTATGAAATAAATCGTATTAATTAACTGAAATTACTCTATTTATTTAATATGTGTGTGACTAAATAAACCATAAAATTTATCAAATTAAATTTTACATTTTGATGAAAAATTTCAAAAAAAAAACTTATTTTTTGGTTCAAAGATCTTTCCCCTGAGAAGTTAGGGCGTATAGTAAGGTTTCTCCTGCTACCCCTACATTACACCCGTGGTGAGAATAGCTTGGAATAAAAATTTTGCGACGAATCCATCTTCAGGAGTTTACAATAATTGAAAATTTGTCACCCCAAATATATATTGGCTCATGCTTGCTCAAAAACAATATATTTCTTTTATTTTTGAAAGCTACCTAGTAGGCTACATTTTAATTTTATTAAAAATGTTTCACCCCAAACCAACACTATGCTCCCTGAACAATAATAATAATGTAATTGATACAATAAAAGAGAGTGTCTTCTGCTGGAAAAATAAATTTTTAATTTATTTATAACGAGACTATAGTTTCAAACATCAATTCACATATCAATTTCTGTGAATCATTTGTAATAGACTGATTAAGAGGGCAAATCCTCGAAACTATAGACTCGTTTTAAATGAATTAAAAAAATTATTTTTCCAACAGAAGACACATTATTTTATTGTTTCAATTAATTTATAAAAATTCTGCTACTCACGGCAAAAATAAACTTTCAATTTAATAATACTATATAGATTAGTCCAGATTAATTTGCCGCAACGCTGACGTAATGCCGCCGACAGGGAGCGCCGTCGGCATATTTGCGGCAAATTTGAAATATAATCGTAATTTGGACTCGAATTTTGAAATGAAACACTCCAATTGATTTTAAATTAAGAAACATTAAATATATTGATAATTATTCCTCCTCCCCGCCCCCCTCACCACTCAAAAATTAAATATTCAATTTGCTTTTCTTTGCGCACAGAAAGAGCGCACGCCCGAGTTTCTCATGGCAATACTGGAGCAGCCTGTCATACAAACAACACCTGATCTCTTTTAAATATTTGGAGCCTTATATCGATTATCGATCCCAAATTTAAAAAAAATGATATAATATAATTCTCCTCCTCACACGATCCCACTTATTTAAATAAATCTACATATTTCACACAAAAAATATCACAATGCTGTAGATTATAGAAATAAAAATACTCCCAGATTTATATCTAGATTCTCATTTCTGTAGCTGTGTCAGGACGAAAATGAGGCGAAACTTTTAAGAGAGTATGTATTTTCGGGAGTTTACAGGTATACATTTGGAGTGTGGTTTTTTAAGAGGAATAAAATTTTTGGACCGAGACGCCGCCCGCCAGAATTTCAGCCCGGAGGGCCGAGCTTCGAGAGGGAGCGTGCCGAAGAGCACGCACAAAAGACTCGTAATAATAATAAATAAATAAAGGCCATCTGTTGTTAAATTTCAGATTGCAGGCACTTATTTCAAAATACATATCTTTTAAAAATAAAAAATAAAATTATTTTTGTTAATTAGCTATTGGTTTACTATTAATGCAGGATAAGCGAAAATCACGTGGTCCACTTAAAGCAGAGCAGGCTATTTAAACAAAATTAATTAATAAGCAACAGATATAATATAAAGATATGATAATAAAATCCTTTTGAAGAAAATTATTGAAAATATCTCTTTTCCATGCACCCCCCTTGGCCGTCTTCTTTTTCTGTCTGAATTCAAAATTACAAGTTACCCCCGCCCTTTCTATACTTTCCTTTTCATCCCCCACTCTCTCTGGTCTTTAGCATTTCAGATGGGAATCCAGATGTCGAAATTTCATAAGATGATAAAATTATCTCATTTGGGCTTTCCTTGTGAGAAACAGAGAAGATGATAAGGGGCGTGGGGTGCATAAGGAAGAGATCAGTCAAGTTTTTGAAGGGGATGAAATGAATAAAGCCAGAAATGAAGAAAAGGAAAGGCAAATCGGGCTATTTTGATTAAATAAAACACAAACGGATAATTCCTTTACTAAGACTTGCACCTCTCTTTGTATTACTATTGTACATTCTCCAATATTATAGAGAAATTTATTCTCTCCTTCGTTTTATTATATCTCATCTTCTTAATTTGCTATATTTGGTTTTCTGATTACTTTTGCATGATTTTCATCAAAATAAAATTGAGGTATCGTTCACTAATGATTTTCTCACAATTGGTACTAACGATTTTTTTTTAATTGGTGTTCTTATCAAGTGTAATGACTTTAGAAAGCAGATGTTTATGCAGTTAAAAACTGCCCAAAATATGCAGTTAAAAATGCTGAAATATGCAAGTAATATGCAGAATACATTGAAATATGCAAAAATATTCCGTAAAAAATGGCCAAATAAATATTTTTGCATTAAAAAATTAAAATTGAAGAAAAAAAGACTATATATTTGAAAGAGTGCTATGAAAGGAATAAAATGACACCAAGTGTCAATATATACTTTTATTACGTAAAACATGGCACAAAATTCTCTTTAAATTCAATATATTAAAAAATCTTTAAACTCAAAGAAATAATAAGTCATCATCATCCATTGAGTATACAGTCCTAAGACTGGTTCGATGCAACTAGCCGTGCATAATAAGTGCTCTTGAATAAAATCAACATAATAAATATAATAATGTTTGAAAAAATGTGAAAGAAAGAAATACTAATAAAATCTTTTATTTAATTTTATTTAACAGACACGATTGTATTGCTTTTAGTTTTTTATATTAACAATCTTTTCTTATTGAGGTACAAAAATAAACTAATAAAGAAATAATTAACTCTAAGGATCTCAAAAATAATTAAAATTTGATTGTAATTATGAATAATTTATGTTTACAAACAAGTATTGATCTAAATTATCTTATGTAAAATTATGTTTCCTTGTTTTATTTCTTATTTTTAACCGACTTCAAAAAAGGAGGAGGTTCTCTATTCGACTGATTTTTTTTTGTGCCTATGTTACCTCATATCTCCGCCAATTGTGAACCGATTTTGAAAAAAAATTTGCATTGGGTTCAGTCTACCTTCCGATTGGTCCCATTTTTTTTCATAGGTATTAGACCTTTTTTGTTAGGTTTGTTTAGGCCTAACTTCTTTGTTTATGAACCGATTTCGATGATTCTTTTTTTATTCGAAAGGGGGTATCTTAGGGATGGTGTCATATTAATTTGGTCAAGTTCTGATGATATGATCACTATTAATAACATCACTAAAAGAGAAAAATAAAAATAATTTTTAAAGAAAAAAATAAAACCGACTTCAAAAATTAAATGCAACAAATAAAATACACTAAAAGGTATAAAATAATTATTATCTTATTTAGTTACAACTAAACGACGAAATATTAACATGAAATTACTTTTTGATGTCGGTACCAAACAAACTATACCTATAAGCGAGCATACCTTCCAAACGTACTAAGTAAGATCCGTCGAGTGCGATTCATAAAAGGTATATGTTTGGCACCGACTTCAAAAAGTAATTTCATGTTAATATTTCGTCGTTTAGTTGTAACTAAATAAGATAATAATTATTTTATACCTTTTAGTGTATTTTATTTGTTGCATTTAATTTTTGAAATCGGTTTTATTTTTTCTTAAAAGTTATTTTTATTTCATACTTCCTCCGAAAAGTTACTTTTGAAACATCTGTATTTGGCGCAAAATATTCAATATTTGTAAAAGTCATTTACTTATGCAATTTTATGTAATATTCTTCAAATATGCATTATAAAATTTAACCTATAGTATCCCGGATGCATGATTCGGATAGAATAATTGATCCCCTGGGTCGTATGTGACGGTAAATAAAATATGGAATTGCCATAGGAATTGGGGTCTCTAGTTATTAGCTGTGTATAAATTTTAATCCG